>JAASFY010000181.1:0-33760 GCA_023334035.1 Globisporangium okanoganense | reverse complement strand
TGTTTATCCCCCCCCCCCCGCGCCGCGCACACCAAATCCGCCAAAGTACTGCAAACCTACGTGTGGATCTTGCTTTACGCTCGCATGCACGCACACTCGTGCGAGTCCGCAAAATGAGCTCAAGAAGCACACATACATTCGCTCAATCTAATAGCTATCCCTGTCCTAGGTATTTCTAAATGAAGTCTCTCGACACTATCGACCAGTTCGTAAATGTTGTCATCTAGAATTATGGTGTGCCTCCAGCAGTTGCTAGTAGTCGAGCTTGTAATCTTTTCCCATGGATCCTTTGCCCAATGCATAGCAGCAAGCACATCAACATGGAACAAGATTCCAGTCTCCCTCTCCATATGTTCCTTTCCCACGTCTGCGGCGCGGCTCACCAGCTCGTCAAAGCTATCTACTACATGGCGAGTCTTGAGTCGTTCAATTTGCGGCAAGGCCTGGATTATGCCAGCGGCTTGAGGCTGCAGGTACGCAGTCGCGTTGGGTGACAGCATTTTCAACGTGACGTGGGAGAGTGACTCGCTGAGTCAGTGGGACGAGGCGTTGTCAAGCAGCAACAAGACGCGGCGGTTCTCCGCGTGCACTCCGTCGTTGAAACAGATGACCCAGCTTCAAAAGTTCCGTGTTCATTCATCCTTTGCACTGCTTTCGTGGTTGAAGCCGAGCTGATCATCAGTCTTTCCACCAAAGCATCGTGCTTGTCGAGCAGCCCAAAAAATAGCAACGGGAGCTTCACTGACCCGCCCGCTTTGCACGTAACAGCAACACGCAGCCGTTTCTTCGGGTTCTTGCGTCCTTACATGCGCTTGGTTGATACGGTGTTGCGGGGCGGCGCGCAGTAGAAGTACACCGTCTCGTCCATATTGGAAGTGCCACGCTTTGCGTAGCCCTGTGTGGTTGCCTGGGGCGCAACTTGCTGTTCTTTCAAGTTAATTGACTTCCTCGACGCAGCCTCCCCATGAACACTCTTCGACATGAGCTTGTGCCGCTTCTAAAACTTGCACAGCCACCCAGTACATCATGATAGCGACTAGAGCACAGCAACTGTTGACAGGGATGCGTGTGGCAGCAGTTCTACTCGTATCTTCGCCACCTTCCCTCAAATGTTAACTCCGGTCACGACGGACATGTTCCATTGCTCGCAGTCATGCACTTACTTAAGCAGCTGGTCCTCGAGGCGCGGGCATTGAACGGGCTGGAATCGCTTCTGGTCTGGATTGGCTTTGCTGCTCATCTCGGCAGCCAGCACGCGATGCACAGTCATTCGTGATGGCGCGTGCGAGAGCTTGAACACCGCCACAGCACACTCGCCAAGCTCGCGATGCTTCACTGTCGGGTGCACAATGTTTTGCTCTCGTAGCGCTTGCGTCTGGCCGTTGGTCAGGCGCGCATACGTGGCGATCGCAACCATTGCTTTATTCCTGTGCTGTTTCTTGGTCGTGAGAGGGCTGGTGATAAGAGCGCTCATTTTGAAAAGTGGTCGTGTTTGTCTGAGAGTGTATGCGGGCTACTGAAAAATCGATGCATCCATTTTGAGCGGGTATGGTACTGTATTTGGATGATGTACTGGGATAGTTTGCTTAAGAGCCAGAAGGCAGACGAAAGCCCAAAAGAAAAAGAAATAGGCAAAAGTAGAGCTCGTCCGAATACCTCTAAGTATATTAACGATGTGATCAATCATGCAGCCAAGAGCGCCAAGCAAGGAGACCAAGAACTTACACCAAGCCTGAGCAGTCATTTGATTCGCCGAGGTGCTGCAGCGTACGCGAACAGCTCAGCAAAGCTCGCTATCCAGTGGATTTCGATGCGCGGCGCGTGGCTTCTCGACTCACTGACGAAGGTCTTCGTGTACATCAGAACGACAACGAAGGAGGATCAGCGTCACCAAAGTCCTCGCGGGCTACACGAACCCCGACTTCTTAGTCGCGACGCCAAGTATCGAGATGCTGACGAGTCAAGACGTGCTCGATGCTGTCTCGCGTCGCTGCTCATCCACCTGCCCAAGCTTACAGCAACACAGCATCAGCCCTCTGGCAGTAGACTTACCGTGTTCGCTGTGCGCTGCAGCAAGCAAACGAGCAACTCGGTACGCAGCTCACGATGGCGACGTGCTGTGAGTGGGGTGTGCGGCTGAAGGGCAGCTGGCAGCTTCGCAATCATCTCCGCGTGAGGCAAACAATCGCCGAGAAGTAGTTCATCCTCGAGGCCGCGGTCACGCAGTTGCTGATACTGGTGAGCAGCCTTCGCGACAGCGTCACTCAGCCTCAAGCCAGTCACGAGCGCCTGCGGGCGAACCAGGACGAGACGACGCATATGTTACGCTCAAGCACCGGAGTGACCGCAGCGCCAGTCGCAGCAACCGTAGCGGACACACCGTTCATCGCCCCGATCACACATCGCTCGCTGGCGTCTTTCTACAACTGGCACACCATGCGGCTGTGGGAGGTGGCAGCGGACAAGAAGGAACAAAATGCTTGGTCAGAGATGAAGTCAAGCATCAAGATTATGAAGATACTGTACCAAGACCGGCTTGTTGTGCCAGATGAGCCGTCGACGCGAGATGTTGTGCAGCACAAGAACTGGAAGTAGCTGGTTTGAGAGATTGGCAGCCAACTGGACCAGGTCGCGAACGAACGGTTTCACAGGATCGACAGGAAGACGACGACCAACAGAGCCGGCTCGCTTCGCAAACACTGGAAGAAGATCGAGCTCGACTTCCCAGATCACTTCGCGGCCTTGACTCGCTTGCAGTAGGCGTTGTAGCTGGTAGGTGCGCAGCCAGGAGCTTGGAGACTATAAACAGAGCGGTGGATAACAGATCGAAAGATGGATTTGAACCGCCGTTCAAGGTTTGACCCTCGTGCCTTCTTTAAGCTATGACGATAGGGATTAATCGCACTCAAAGTCCATGGACCACCACATACACATATAAATACATGCACACATAATAGGACCGATGCACAGACACGCATGCACACGCAAGATCATACAAAATTTGAGCATAGCGGCACTCGCCAGCATGCAGCACTCACGCAGCCACACAAAGTCACTCAGCACACGCGCAGTCACAGGACGCGCGCGCGGGCGCAGCAACACGGGAGCAGTAGCGAGAGGCAGGTCCACGAGCGAGCGCAGCAGGAGCAGGCGCGCTTGGTGATATTGCTCGCGGGCGACTGCTGTGCTGGGCGGCGGCTGTGCAGTCAAGAAGCTGGATTGCGAGCGGACTGTGAGGGAGTCTGGTCGCTCGGAGATCCAGAAAGAAAAACAATGGAAAGAACACCGTCAAAGCGGCAAGGAGAAATGACGTGTAGGACGGATGACAAGAGCTGTCGTTTTTAGTGGCCTCTCGGGCCCAAAACCGCGCTCATTTTCCAATTTGCGGCCCCACGAGCACTTGCCTCCCGCCTTATTTCCCCTGAATAACGTTTTTCCCGTGTTTCTTGGCCCACATTGACTGTTAGGCAATTCTGAGCCGCCGTACGTTTTCTGTTGTTTCAAGGGCAGCTCGCCACTGTCTCAAATCTGTCCTGTCCTTCCTTTAGCTAAAACCAACATTAAATCAACACAACCGACAAATGCAAAACCCGTTTTGGCAAACACGATCGTGAGCACCACGACGGCGAGTAATACGAGCAGAATATCACGTCGTTGAACTGTTGCAGGACGCCAGTGTGCCGACTCGCGTCTCGTACATTCTGCTGTCAGTTGCGTCACAGGTTGCGCATGTTGCGTCACTTATTGCTGTCGTCCAGCACGGGCGGAGCTGTGTCGATGTACGAGTCACCTGCATGCGCGTAGTTCGTCCTCAACTCATTGGCACTTGGTTTGAGCGTTTTGCCTTGTGCTCAAGACCGAAATGTGCTGAAAGATGGTGCGTTGTTTGACAGGGCAACCAAAAAATAGATGAAGACAAACACATTTATCGTGGCAAAGTATGCCAAAAAACGGTGTTTTTTTTTACTGATGTATCAAAGGATGGTTGGGTGGATAACGTTAACAGCTCTATTTGAAATACGGTATCTGAAAAGAAATGCGGCCTTTCGTCAAGAACCTCGTGATTATGGCATGGCCGCCAAGACCCTCGTGATTTATTTATCAGATCAACCCGAGCCAACTGGTAGCATGGCTACAGGAGGACTGCATTGCAAGAGCCCGAGGTACTGCATCATGAGCCGCTGGAACGAGGCGTGGCGTGCACTGCTCTCCCGCTCCCTCTTCTTTGTTGTAGCAGCAGTAGTAAAAGTACCGGATATCGCTTCCGCTTCTCGGATCTCGTCTTCAAAAGCAGTATCAGCTCGCGAGGTCTGATGATGCGAGCGTGGAGCTCTTCGCGCGAGGGCATTGGTTTTACCACCACTCTGTGAGGAGCTCAAGCGGAAGTCACTATCAATTGTGGCGTCGATACTATTGACCGTATCTGGATCATCACTGGAGAGCTCAAGGCACTCATCTTCGTCCTGATCGAGCTCGCCGCCGTCTTCTGGTTCGCGATGTCGCCTTTTGGTTTTTCTGTTCCTCGCTCGTGTCGAGTTTTGTGGAAAAGACCGCTGCTGCACCTTGTTGGTCTCGACTCGGACGCGAACACGTGCACGGGGACTGCTCTTTAACCCACGTTGGCCGGACTCGTCTGTGGCCACAGCTTCATCTTCAGCTTCTTCCTCAAGCAGCACTTCTTCGCGTCGCACATGGGTGACACCGGCATCTCGTGATTCTGCAGTTCTCTCGCCAACATGCGTCTCTTCAAGCTCGCTTGCATCACCTTCACTCCAGTCGCTCCTCGATGCAACGTCGCCACCGGAATCGTCGCTCGACAGCTCACTAGAACTACCGCTTTCGCCAGTCTCTAGTCGGTGATTCTCGGTATTGAGCCCACCAACCGTGCCATTGTCGCGTGAGGAAGTCTGGTGCGCTGACGATTCTCGAGATGAAGCTGCATTGGACGACGACGCGTGATCCTGTGGCCCATTTTTTTTTTCTTGACGCGAGCTGCTGTTTCTGAGCGTTGGCAGTCGGGCTGGGACGTCGGCCTCCCAGTCCAAAGAGTCGTCTGGGATCGCGGTTCTAGCCTTTATCTCGTCAGTTGGTCGCTTAAGCGTTGGCAAGAACCGCTTTGGTCTCTTTCGAGTCTTCACAGCCTGTTGTCTGTTGTTTACACCTGACAAGGTTGCTTCATCACCACCAGTTGAACCAGGAGTCTTGCTGTCGCCAGGTCGCTGGGGAGTGCGGAGTCGAGACGGAGGCGGACGAGGCGATTTCCGGATCGTCGGGTCTAGACCCATAGATCGAAGCCACTCGACCTGCGTTCCAAACTTCTTGACCACCACTCTGCTGCTGGAGTTTGATTCGCTGCTTATAACAGGCTGGCCAAGATTGCTCGTTGGCTCAGCATTGTGCTGCGACGCTCTCCGCATCACAACCTCTCGTCGGAAATCCAGCTCTGTTGATCACAATGAAAGCCACAGAGTCAGGTTTCCACATGAAAAGCCACAAACGTTTTCGAATACATCAACGTACTCTGAATCGGGTACGAGAACCGCTCCACAAGCTCCTCTGAACTTTCTTTCGCTTTCTCTGAAGACTCGGCTGGCTCGAGCACTCCGTTTCCCCCCACATCCTTACCAATACTCGCACGCTGCTGCTGGGGTCGTCTCACGCGATACGTTATGCTCTCCGGCGTCGTCTCGCGCGCTGCGATCGAGTGTTTAATTATGTCCACGCGCCGCTTTCTCGCCGACGTCTTGTGACGCACACGCATATTGACGGACCGCACCGCTTCGTGACTCAAATCATCGTCAACATCGTCGTCATCACGACCACCGTCACCACCGTTCTCGTCCGTCGCCACGAGCGGATCCGCAAGCTGCAGCAGCGCCAGGTTGCTTCGCGCGACGCTCCCATAGTCCATCTCATGCAGGTGCTTCTTCTCTGCTGCCTTTGGTGGTTTGGCTCGCTTAACGCCGTCTTGACTCTGGTTCACCTGCTCAAACTCAGCGAATGGGGCCATGATGCTCAGCTTGCCCACGCGCGTCTTCTTCACGCGGAACCTGTCGGCGTCATCGTCCAACTGGAACCCATAGGACGATTGCAGCGGCGGCTCATCCGGCGGGGCCAGCAATGGTGTGGAAGCACGAGCCACAGAGGAATGGCGACGTTGCTCTTGCAAATTGGCAGCCATGCTCGTTTCGTTGCGAAGGCGCCTGCTGTGATACAACTCGCTCTGGTCCTCAATAGAGATCTCAGAGGCGTCGGGCGTAACAGGGAGCGCAGTGCTCGCCGCCAGACTCAGCTGATGCGCGATTTTCTCCTCGGCCTTCAGGTCGGCCTCGTCGTCGTCGTCGGTATTCCGCAGCGCGCCATTCTCGTCGCCGTCGGACCAATTCTTCCAGTCGTCATCGTCATCAAACGACGGCGGCATCGCAACATCAGCCGACATAATAACACCGTCAGTCTGCAGTTGATCACCGCCACCAGTTCCCGGCATGGGATCCGACGCCAATTCCGTGATGGGGATCGCGTCACTCTCCAGATCCACAGTCGAGTCCAAGAACGACTGCCACGCGTTCTCGACGTCCTTCGTGTCGTTGTCGTCTTCGTCGAAGCGGCTGCGCTCGCGCGCGTGTATGCTCTTGACCTTGCTCAAACGCGGCTTGCGCTCCTGAGACTCGCCTCCTGTTGTTGTTGTCCGTGGCTTCGATTCTTTCCTCTTCGCTCCCGACACGGACGCTCGTTGGCGTGGGCTCTGCGGCGTTACGGGCTGAGACTCTGTCAGAGAAGCTTCGCCACCTCGAGTCGATGTGCGAGACGATCCGGTCGAGGGCGGTGTACTCAGAGACACCGCCCGGTTCTTCTTGCTGGACGACAACACGCTCTTGCGCTTCTCGTCACTCATTACGACTACTATAGGCGTGCTACTCTTGCTCAGCAGCGCGAGTCGCTCCTTCTCTTCTCGCTCCTGCTTCTCGCGCTGCAGCCGTAGCTCCTCGACGAGTTTGCGCATGCGCCGCGCCTGGAACGCCTTGCGCGCCTTCCGCCAGATCGTCTGCAGCTTGAGCGCGCACCGGTTCTTGTACAAGAAGCGCTTCTTCTCAAGCTCTTCGACCGTGCGAATCGCTTGGTCCACGGGGAAGAGCGCGACGTACTTGGAGAAATTCATCAAGTCCAGGAAGCCAATGCTGTGCGCGTACATGCCATCGCGCTTGACCTTGACAAGATCGAAAATGTCACTCGGCTGCTCAGCCGTGGGGCGCCGCATGTTGGCTGTACTCGTGAGCTCCTTCATGAGGCTGTTGGTGGTCTTCCCAAAGAACTGGAGCTCGTCCACGCGGTCTTGAAATGATTCCTGCAACCGCACCCAGCGCAGTACGTTGCGCTTGATCACGTTGGCCGCCGCGCGCTGCCGGATCGTCTCGTACGGGTACGAGTGCTGCAACTGGGTGCCTTGGTGGCGATCGCGCTGCCACGTGACACTGCGCTGCTCGAACTGGTCGTCGCTCTCACGCTCTGCACTGCCCACGGGGGCGCCGGCCTCATCGTCATCGGCCTCGTCGTCGTCACGGTCGCTCGTGTCGAAAATCCCGTCGCGCTCCCATTTCTCCAGCAGCATGCGCGCATCGACAGCCACTTCCGCCAGACACACGTGG
This sequence comes from Globisporangium okanoganense, assembly GCA_023334035.1. NCBI lineage: Eukaryota > Oomycota > Peronosporomycetes > Pythiales > Pythiaceae > Globisporangium > Globisporangium okanoganense. Next base: position 26,114 of record JAASFY010000181.1, on the reverse strand, counting down.
CCGTCCTGTAGAAACTGGAGCTTCTCCAGCATGCGCACAATCGGGTCCAGGTTGTGGTTCTCACTTGGCTCGAACTCGTGCAGCACCTTCTCAACGCCGTCGGCCCACGCCACGAAGCGAGCTTTCTCCATGGGACTCAGCGACGGACTCGAGCCGCTGCGCGTGGACGAGTAGAGCTCGGCGAGCTCGCGCACGCGGTCGATGATCACGTCAATGGGCGCCTTGTTGTCCTTGCGCACGAGGAACTCGTGGTGTCGCGACTGCGTCTGACGCTCCTTCAGGCGCGACGTTGGGACATGTACGTTGTACTGCTCCAGCAGCGACGAGCGCCGCCGGATGGCCACCTGGTTGCGGCGCCGAGCGCATTCCAGCTTGATGTACTCTTCCTAGAGAAGTCGCAGCAGTGATAGGAGTGAGCGAGTGAGTGGATTGATTAAGAGCAACTCAGGAGAGGAGAACGTACTGCAGTCTCGGCGAGCGTCGAGAGCAGGTACGAAGGCCGCTTCGCCACGGCGGAGCGAGACGCCATCGAACACGTCCAGCGACGTGAAGAGACCTCAGCCAGATGAGGAGCTCTTCACGAGGAGGCCAGTATGCGCAGTGACGCAACTCACTTTGGACACCCACGGCGCTTATAAATACGCATGCATGTCGGCAATAGATAGATGACCCAGAAGCACAGCGCTTATCACTTCTCGTCTCCACACACACTGTCTCGTCGCGTAAAAAAGTGACCGCTATGTAACCGTGCTGTGACCGCTAGAACCCGCCAGCGACTGACTGGCTGATGCTATTTGAAGGGAGACCGTTAGAAAATTCTATTGGGTTCTTTTTGCGTGACATAACAGGGTGCAATGATAACTATTTTTGTTAAAAAGGGGTGTGTCAACTGCCAACAAAGAGGTGTTTTGCAAAAGACCCCTTTTTGGCAGTTGATCGCAAAGAGGGAACCAAGACATCAAAGGGAGCCAACAAAACTGAACGACGATGGCGACGGAAGAGCGAGTGCTAACGGCAGCCGAGAAGCGCGCTGCGCGCCGCGCGCGTGTACTGCAGGGCGGTGAGAACCGCCTGAAGCTCGTCACGGGACAAATCTCGACGCTCAAGGAGAGCGAGGCGTCCACATTGGACAAAGATATGGACAGCGCGCTGAATGAGCTGCTGGACGCCACGGAGGATAGCAAGAGCGCAAGCAACACGGCCAGCGAGCAACAGGAAGCCGAAGCAGCGGCAGACCCGCGATTCGCATTGCGTCCGAACCCCGCGCAGAGACGACGAGAGGCCGCGCTGCGTCGACAGAAGAAAGAGGTCATCGTGCAGGAGCTCTTGGCGCCGTTGGCAGCCACCAAGAGCGTCACGACAGAGCCAACGGTTGCAGCGGCTACCAGCGCTTCCTCGAAGGTTGTGAGTACAGTGCTGGAGCCTACAAAGGCGCCTGCGACGCTCAGTCGCCACTCGCTGGCGTTGAAGCTACACACGTTCGAGGAAAAAGCGATTCTTCTCGTCATCCTCGCCGCTGCAGTGTACTTAGGTGAGTTGCGTGCATGCGTTTACTTTGAGGTGTCATTAGTGTAACTGACACAATGGGTGGAATGCGTCTATGCTTGTGCTACAGCGATGACGATTGACCTGCGCAGCATCGTGACGGACCTCGACACGAAGGACCAGATCCTGATCTCGTACCAAGAGCTCCTGGCTCAGGGTCTCCCGCTGGACTCGATCCGACAGCAGATGGAGCGTGAGCAGGTACGAATTATTAATGTTTGGCCTTTAGCACGCCTGTCGTGAATGCTCAGAGTATTAATAATTATAAACTGCTTGCGCTGTCTCGTAGCTGGACGCCCCCGTGGTTGAACGCATCGAGCGTCTGTTATCGGCGCAGTTCAGCAGCGGAAAGGACCCGAACGTGTCGTTCACGAGCAGCTTCCTGCCAAACGTGTGGGACGTGCCCGAGTTCTTCGCGTCGCTGGTGTACCGTCCGCCCGTGATCCTCTGCGTGCTGCTCGTGCGTCTTGTGATTGCGTCCATCACCAGTGGCGTCCACTTTGCGTTCAGTCTGCCGGATGTGAAGAGTCCGCAGGAGGACGACCTGGGCTTTGTCGTGAACCTCGTGCTGTCGAGCAAGCCGGCGCTGAAAGGTGCTGTGCATCCGAGCTGTTATACATACAATAATGGGAATTTATGAGACTAACTGTGTATGCGGTTGTGTGTATTGTTGTCTCACAGGTTACTTGATCAAGTTCCGCAAGTCGCTGGACGACGTGTTTTTCTTCCTCTACGCGCTGCTGGTCGTCATCGCGCTCCGAGCCATTTGGACGGCGCACATTGCGTGAGAACTTGAGAGAGAACTATCGGCTCGTGGGGGTAAATCCTCACATGGCGGATGCGTGTGTTGCTTTACTCATATCAATCAATGCCTGCAGTGGCGCCTCCATAAAATTCGTTATTCTAACGTTGCTAGGTACTTACTTGACGGAATAATGCACGCAGCGAACTTGCTTGGGCGACGTGTTCGAGCCATGTTTGCGAGGAAAAAGCTCACTGAGCAGAGCAGATCTTTGGACGAGAAGACCAAGTCGATTTGCTAAAAAGCAGTTTTTGATACCCATTTTTGTGACCTCGAGTCACAAAAACGGGTATCATAACTGCTTTTTAGCATATATTTTAGGACGTTGAAGGCAAATGTATTGCGCGTGTTCGCTGTGGACCACTTCAAAAGACGACCTTTTCATGGCCCCACATCCAATCACCAGCCGTGACGCCTTACTGTTACTTATTTGGAGCTCTTGGGCCACGAAAGCTAGCCCACAAGATTAGTCACTTCGAGTTCCCCCGTTTCGCCACCAGCAAGCTCCTGATCGCAATGTTCCGCAGCGCGCTCCTCAAGCGCCCAACCGCTGCGCCGCTGCGCGCGGCCATGACCGCGAAGCCCTCCGCCGCCGTCCTGCTGCGTGCGTTCTCGGCCGACCGCTTCCAGCTCACGGACACGTTCCTGCACCGCCACCTGGGCGTGAGCGACGGCGACCGCGAGCTCATGCTCCAGAAGATCGGCTTCCCGACCGTCGAGGCGCTCATTGACGCCACGGTGCCGCGCGAGATTCGCCTCGCCGAGCCGCTGCAGCTGCCGGAGCCGCTCACGGAGAGCGAGGCGCTCGCCAAGCTGCGCACGATCGCCAACAAGAACAAGACCATCAAGTCGTTCATCGGCATGGGCTACTACGACACGCTCACGCCGTTCCCGATCCAGCGCAACATCCTCGAGAACCCGGGCTGGTACACGTCGTACACGCCGTACCAGGCCGAGGTCTCGCAGGGCCGCCTCGAGATGCTGCTCAACTTCCAGACCATGGTCATAGACCTCACCGGCATGGACTTCTCCAACGCCTCGCTCTTGGACGAAGCCACGGCGGCCGCGGAGGCCATGTCGCTCTCGCACGGCAGCGCCAGCGGCAAGCGCGACTCGTTCTTCGTGTCCTCGGACGTGCACCCGCAGACGATCGGTGTCATGAAGACCCGCGCGGAGAACGTGGGCATCAACCTGGTTGTGGGCAACCCACTGACGGACCTGAAGCTCGGCTCGGACGCCGCGAAGCAGTTCAGCGGCGTGCTCATTCAGTACCCAAACACCTTCGGTGACATCCACGACTACCGCGACTTTGTCTCGGCCGCCCACGACAGCGGTCTGCTCGTCTCGGTGGCCGCGGACCTGCTCTCGCTCACGCAGCTGACCCCTCCGGCGGAGATCGGCGCGGACATTGCGATCGGCTCGGCGCAGCGCTTCGGCGTGCCTATGATGTACGGCGGTCCTCACGCCGCCTACATGGCCACGACGAAGAAGCACCACCGCAAGCTGCCCGGCCGCATCATCGGCGTCTCGAAGGACTCGCGCGGCGAGAAGGCGCTGCGCATGGCCATGCAGACCCGCGAGCAGCACATCCGTCGCGACAAGGCTACGAGCAACATCTGTACCGCGCAGGCGCTCCTCGCCAACATGGCGGCGGCCTACGCGATCTACCACGGCCCAGACGGCATTAGCCGCATCGCCGAGCGCACCAACTTCTTCTCGGCCACGCTCGCTGCCGGTGTCGAAAAGTACACGAAGGCGAGTGTGCGCAACCAGCACTTCTTCGACACGCTCGACATTGACGTGTCCAAGACTGGTCTCTCTGCACAGGACGTCCTGGACCGCGGCTACGAGCTTGGCGTGAACCTGCGCCTGATCGACGCCACGCGTGTCGGTGTCGCCATGGGCGAGAGCGTTGCGCTCGAGGACGTGAAGAACATCCTGCTCGCGCTCGGCGGCGAGGGTTTCAAGACCGCCGAGGACCTCAAGACGCTCTCGGGTCGTGCTGACGAGATCCAGAAGACGAGCATCCCGGCGTCGCTGAAGCGCCAGACGCCGTTCCTGGAGCACGGCATCTTCCACAAATACCGCTCGGAGACGGAGCTCATGCGCTACCTCAAGCACCTCGAGGACAAGGACCTGGCGCTCAACCGCTCGATGATCTCGCTCGGCTCGTGCACGATGAAGCTCAACTCGGTCTCGGAGCTCACGCCCGTGACCTGGAACGAGTTTATGAACGTGCACCCGTTCGTGCCGGACAACCAGGCGGAAGGCTACTTGGAGATGATCGAGTCGCTCAACGCCACGCTCGCAGAGATCACGGGCTTCAGCGCCGTGTCGACGCAGCCCAACTCGGGCGCCCAGGGTGAATACGCCGGCCTGTTGGTGATCCGCAACTACCAGCGCTCGATCGGCCAGGGACACCGCAACGTGTGCCTGATCCCCGTGTCGGCCCACGGCACGAACCCAGCGAGTGCGGTCATGGCCGGCATGAAGGTCGTGGTCATCAAGTCGGACGAGAACGGCAACATTGACCGTGTTGACCTGGCGGAGAAGACCAAGAAGCACGCGCACGAGCTCAGCGCGCTCATGATCACGTACCCGTCGACCTTTGGCGTGTTTGAAGAAGGTGTGAAGGACATGTGCAAGCTCATCCACGACAACGGCGGCCAGGTGTACATGGACGGCGCCAACATGAACGCGCAGGTGGGTCTGTGCAACCCAGGCAAGATCGGCGCCGACGTGTGCCACCTGAACTTGCACAAGACGTTCTGCATCCCGCACGGCGGCGGCGGTCCAGGTGTCGGCTCTATCGGTGTCGCTGCCCATTTGGCGCCACACCTGCCAGGCCACGCCGTCGCTCCAGTCGGCGGTGAAGGCGTGGAGACCGTGAAGAAGTCGGGCTCGGCGGTCAGCGCTGCGCCGTTCGGCAGCGCCGGTATCCTGCCGATTTCATGGATGTACATCCACATGCTCGGCGAGGCTGGCTTGAAGGAAGCCACGTCGCACGCGATCCTGAACGCCAACTACATGGCCAAGAGCCTCGAAGACCACTACAACGTTGTGTACCGCGGCAAGAACGGCACGTGCGCGCACGAGTTTATCATCGATATCCGCCCGTTCAAGGACGCCGGCATCGTCGAGGAAGACATCGCCAAGCGTCTCCAGGACTTCGGTTTCCACAGCCCGACCATGTCGTGGCCAGTGGGCGGCACGCTCATGATCGAGCCGACCGAGAGCGAGAGCAAGGCCGAGATGGACCGCTTCTGCGACGCCATGAAGACCATTCGCCAGGAGATTGAGGACGTGCGCACGGGCAAGATCGCTGCGGCGGACTCGCCGCTCAAGCACGCGCCGCACACGGTCGACGTCGTCACGGCGATCGACTGGGACCGCAAGTACTCGCGCCAGCAGGCCGCGTTCCCTGCCGCGTGGCAGCAGGGCGGCAAGAACAAGATGTACTGGCCGACCGTCGGCCGCGTCGACAATGTCCACGGCGACCGCAACCTCATCTGCAGCTGCCCGCCACTGTCCGACTACGAGTAAACAGAGCTGGACTGACGCGTGCATACACCGCCGCTAAGGCTTTTCAATACACCCGCGTTTGCTCGCTGCGCAGAATCGTCCAAACAAAAAAAAAAGAAAACGAAGTTGTCCAGTGGAGACCGAACAAGTGGGATGCATGGAAACCCTTCAGCTAAACAGATCGCACCCGAGCTTTCAGCGTCGTGGGAATAGACTCCACCGCTTTATCGTTTAGACTTGTTGCACTGAGCTTTGGGTCTGTAATCCTGTCGATCCAACAGCCAAACATTAGACATATGAACCTGAGCACTGAAGATCTCCACACACAACCAGCCTAACTTTACTTCAAAGGAGCGAAGAGCAGTGTCGGGTTGGATTGGTGCAGGATTTCCTGGACTGCCAGGTACTCGAAGCTCTGCGACTGGATATTTGTCAAGACGCGCACGATACTCTTCGTGAACTGCGGGATCTTGCTCGTGTCTCGCTTCCTGCCGTCTTGGCGCATTTTGCCCTCCCAGCCGTTAATGCCGCAGAGTGTTAGCCACTTGGACTCGTTCAGCATGAGCGGATTGTATTTCTTCTTCGTCACCGGGTCGTCAAACGAGGAAATGAACCCAGCCAGCTTCTCGTAGCACTTCTGAGGCTGTGGCATTGTCACAGAGGAGTCAGTATTAGACGACCAACGCTTGCTCAGGGCTTCAGACAGGAAGCATATCATACCCGAAACCAATGCACCATCCCCGCTTCCTCCTTGAGCGTCAGCATCTCGAGAAAATCTTTCTCAAAGCACATGTACTTGTAGTCGAACTGCTGCTTCTGGAGATGATTGTGCGTGTTGAAGACCCTGTCACAGTCCAATACGTGATGAGCTCAGACAACACTATGATTCTTGAAACTGGCCAACAGGTTCTTACCAGTCTCTCTCCGTGTCGAAGATGAAGAGAGCTGGCTCCAGCACGTCTCTCGGGACGAGCTGATGTGTTCGCTCGAGCTCTGTGATTGAGAGGAACACCGTGCGATTCGGAGAAGGCGGGTGTGGCCACTTTAAGGACGCGGGTCGGCTGAATTGGCTCGAGTCACTGGAACTTGGGGCCAAAGTCTCTCGCCTCTTGGTCGTCTCGACCCGCATCTTCGCTTGAAAGGCTGCAAGCTCCTTGGTGATGAACACCACCTGCTCGGCCTCTTCTTTCCGGGTCGCTTGCTGAAGACGCTGCATTCGGCTCTCCTTCAGCACGTGCTCTTGCAGTCGCAGCATCTGGCGGTTGTGATAAATAGGCTAGAAATCAGTCGTATGCCTTAATGATAAATAAATCATGCAGGTGCGTACGAGTTGCTCTGGCTGCAGCTTGGTCTCGTACGCGCTTCTTGCCTTGAGCTCTGCGCGCAATTCGCTCGTGGACATCGCCCATGGGTCGCAGATCTTGCCCATGGACGAGAAGCGGAGATAAATGGTGTCGTTGTCCATGATATCTGCATGCACAAGAAAATTTGTTGCAACATTAAGCACACATTACAAGACACCAAGTATGACAACAGCACTCACAGTACGCGTCGAGCGTCCCGTCGAAACGCAGCAGCCGCCCTTTGAACGTAAAGAACTGCTCTCCCGATGGCAGTTGAATGTACGGACTCTTCGTGATCGCCCACTGGTTCATCAAGAAGCTCTGGAGCTCCTCCACTGTCGCAGTCGCGAGCACGCGCGTGGGGAACTTTGTCGCTTTAAACGCTGGTGGCGCAGTGTACTTGCTGTCGTCGTCGTCTTCCGGTATGGACGCGAACACGGACAGCTGACACGTGGACACGAAAACAGTGATCAGCGCGTGTTCGGCATTGCCGCTCTTGGCTGCGGACAGAGCTGATGCGGAAGCCATTGCTCCTCGATGTCCGCTGCGGCGTCAATATTGGGGAGGTACCACAAGGGACACTTCAACTTGGAAATCGAAAGGTCAATAGATAGCTTTAGTGTACGTAAACCCTTCTTAAAGCTGTTCATCCAAAGTAAATACAGGTAAAATCACCTTTTTATATAAAAAAACATACTATCTACTCATTATAAAAGCTCTACACGTGGCAGCTTGTGTATATTTGCTATTTCTCAATTGATGTGGTCAATTCTTAGCGTTTTCTAAAACAGTTGGTCTATCTGTAGAGTTTTGGAAAATATTCAGCCTGTGTGCATAAGACTGACTGCCTCCCCCTCGCCCGCTCTTCCGCATTTCCAAAGCGAGCGAGCGACAACAGGAACGGAGCTCTCTCTCTCTCTCTCTCTCTGTCCCCTTCACATCACCAGCTTCCCGACTGTGAGCAAGCGAACGAACGAGCCAGGATGGATAAGGCGCTGCTCACCCGAGCCACCAGCAAGGAGGACTCGCCCACGCCCGGGTACCTCTACGGCGAGATCGCGCGCATGACGCAGCACTCGTACGACACGTGCTCCAAGGTGCTCGACTTTCTCATCTCGCGCGTCAAGAACAAGCACCACACGGTCAAGTACAAGGCGCTGCAGGTCATCAAGCACGTCTGTCGCGATGGACGCGTGGACTTTAAGCGCGAGATGCAGAAGCACATCCCGACGATCAAGGAGTGTCTCCGTACGTCCGCTTTCTCAAAGGCATTGAATATCTTCGTTTACGGCTGGCTGCATGGATACTAATGTATATCACTTGTACTTGGGTATGCATGACAGAATTTCGCGGTCCACCAGATCCGTTGAAGGGCGACGAATACTACCGCCGCGTGCGTGACTCGGCCAAGGAAGTGCTGGACGCGATCTACGACACGGACAACGCCCCAGGGCTGGGCGGCATGGGCATGTCTGCGCGTATCCAGGGCGTAGGTAACCCAGCTGACAACGCTGCTGGCAGCTCTGGCTGGAGCTCCAAGATCTGGGGAAAAGGATCGGGAGGCGACAACTTGCCCAATGTGCCGATTGCGGGTGGTCCTACGATGCCGGGTGGATACGGCGGACAGGGCCAATACGGATACCCGAGCGACCCGAACCAGGGCGGCTACGCGGGTCCGCAAGCGCCAATCACGTACGGCCAGCAGCCTCCGTACCAGCCCGAGTACCCGCAGTCGTCCTTTGGCGGTCCGAATGCGCCTGGAGCCCCACCTCCGTACGGCGGTCCATCCCAGTACGGCGGACCACCACCGCCGTTTAACGATCAGAAGTTTTCGGGCATTGGAAACCCGATGTACCAAGATGCAAGAGGTACTTGTTGCAAATCGCTTGTTGCATAATAACTGTCTCTGTACTCACAATTCCTCTTTTTCTTTGTCATTTAGACGAGAAGGGCTTCTTCCAGGGCTTGAAGGAGAAGGCCGCTTCGAAGTTCATCAAGTCGGATGGCCGTCCAGGCGGTGGCATGAACAGCGCGCCACCTGGCTCGACGAACCCGCCTGAGGGATGGAGCTTCGCGACGAACCGTGGACCGACAAGTGGCAACTACGGACCGTCCGCGGGCGCGTACAACCCAGACGAGACGTACCGCCCGACCAACTTCGTCGGCGGTGGCTACCGTGCTGGATACGGTGATCGCGGAAATGACGCGCGAGAGGTTGTGAGCACGCAGTTGCGTGAAAAGTCGTACGGTATGTGTTCACACTTGATATTATTATATGAGATAGAGTGGTCGCATCGATGTCTAACCTTTGACCTGTGCTCGAATAAATAGATGGCGACAGAAAGAAAGGACGTGTCGGTGGTGCATGGGGTGAGGCGCCAGACTCTGGTGCGCCACCTCCACTCGTCTCAATGTCGAGCGGCGGTCGTGACAATAGAAACCCCAGTTTCAATGCCGGTGGTGGTGACAACCGAGAGCCGAGATCGATGTCAAGAGGAGGCCCTGGCGATTACAGCTACGATGCGCAGCAGCAGCGAGCTCCAACCGGCCCACCGTCTTATGGCCAGCCTGCGCTCACCGGTCAGACTTCTGGTGCCCAGTCAGACGGCTCGTACGAGCGTAACCTTGTGAATGCGCTGTGTGCCCCAGGCGGAATGCGTGCGATTCCTCCAAAGGACAAGCTTGATGCGTTCCTGAAGAGTGCATTGACACTGGATGCTGAAATCGTTGGGCCAATCTTGGAGGACTGTCTCGCTGACCAGCAATGGACGGTCGTCTCCAAGGCTCTGGCGACGATCGACACGCTGCTGAAGGCGGATGGCTGCGAAGACTTTTTCGACTATTTCTCTGAGAATTTCAGCGAGATCGAGGCGTGTGCGCAGTCGGAAAAGGCGGCTGTCAGAGACCGTGCGGTGAAGATCCTGAGCGCTCTTGGTCAGTCCACTGGTGTTTCGTCGGCACCAGTCTCAGCGCGTCAATCCGCGTCGCAGAAAGCGCGCGGAAGCCGACCGTCAACCAACTACCAGCAGCAGCCCCAAGCAGACCTTCTAGGTGACTTCAGCGACCCTGCTCCTGCGGACAATGGTGGCGACATTTTTTCTGGATTGCAAACTTCTACACCAGCTCAGCAGACTCCAGCTCCCGTTCCGAATGACGTTCTCGACATGTTCGGTGGACTGAGTCTTCAGCCAGGTGCGCCAAGCGCTGCCCCTGTCGTCGAGGCGCCGAAGCCAGCCGCTCCAGCACCAACTCCTGCGCAAACCATGGTGCTCGACCCGTTGCTGGAGCCTGTGCCGACGACAAACCCGCTGATGAATAGCGGCTTCGGCGGCATGAACATGAACATGATGGGCTACAACGCCCAGCCACAGATGCAGCAGCAGCAAATGGCCCAGATGCAGTACATGCAGCAGATGCAACAGATGCAGCAAATGCAGCAGATGCAGTACATGCAGCAGATGCAGCAGATTCAGGGCGTCGGCGTTGGTGCCGTCCCAATGGCGTCAGATGCTCGCGCTCGCATGGGCTCGCATGTGATTGGCGCGGCGATGACTCCGACCGGCTACATTGCGAAGACGATCAACGAACCGTCGGACGAGTCGAGAGGAGACTCGGGCTTCGGGTTCATGAAGAAGAAGGACGACTCGTTTAATTTTGTGATGGACGCCATGAAGAACAGTTGATTGCCGCTGTAAAGTATCCGCCATTTTGCGATCGTGGCCGGCGCGCGCAGAAGAGATACAGACGGTCCGCTCGAAGGCTTCGTCGTCACTCTGGCTGTGGAAAAACGGTTTCCCGCCCGCCGCCGCTTTTATTTTGAAGAAGACAACACAAGTAGAAGAGAACCACTGCAGATGAGGAGGAGATGGGATTAGTGTCTGTCACGCGCAGGAGGCAGACAAAAGTAAGGGGTGAATCAAATTGTTCTAGATGTCGTTCGTGTTTTCTTGTCGCGTTGCCCAGTTTGTCGCGCAGTCACTCGCTCTTCACGATGACTTCTTGATCAGCGAGCAGCGCTGGGCCACTTTCGGCGAAGAAAACGCGGAGCATGGACTGAATTTCGTCAAGCGTCTGCGCCACCACCTTCCCGCCCGCAGAATACTGAAAGTCTTCCTCTTGCAGCTCAGTGAGAGCCTGCACCAGCGTGTTGCAGACCTGCGAATTCATCAGCCATATGAAGGTCAGGCATACTTCTCTCCGTTTCTCATGCAGCTACCAGCAATGGCACGTACCTCTTCACACATAGCACTGGTACCAACATCGCGCTCTGTTCCTGTACGTGTGAGGCTCGTGTAGCACAGGGAAGTGACGACTACGAGGCAATTAGTCGCTTTGATAACCAGATAAGCACGTTTCTCCTTTGACTGTTTACAGCACCTTGAGAGACACATTCGATGAGAAGAGAGTCTTCTTCGCCTTCTTCACAGACCACGAGGGCATCCACGAGCGTTCTCAACAGGCGTTCGCGGGACTGCGCATGGCCAATAAACTCGTCCAGAAGCTCAGAGATGCGTGCGGCTTCCTCCTCTCGGTCGCCACCTTCGCACTCCTCACGCGCGTCCTGTAGATACTGTAGACAGCCGTGGAGCGCGGTGAGGATGTCGTCTTCTGCCCATTCTTCTTCTGCATTATGGATGGGGACGACGTTCCGGGCGATGCGATGGGTTGCTGCGGGCGAGTTTGGACTCGGCGTCAGGAACATGATCCCCTCACTGTTCACTCTGGCCAGTGGTACACTGGCAGTGCAGCCATCAAGCGCACGTCGCTTCATGGCTAACGTAGCGAGGGCGAAGCGCAGGACGGCGTCGTCGTTGGCGTCGATCATCATCTTCAGAACTTCAAAACTGGAGTCAAAAAGGCAACTTCAACTCGTCAGAGCCGGATAAAGAAAAAACTTGAGTAGAGCAGTCAAAAAGGCAACTTCAACTAGTCAGAGCCGGATAAAGAGGACATTCATTTGGCATGCATGAAAAGATTAAGGCAACTTCACCGGAACGTGCTATCGGGCCTTATAAGCGGCAATGGCTGCAACTGGTGACCCTGAACATGTTCGTATTTCTGAGTTCTTCTCTCTCTCGTTATCCATCGCTCGTGCGTCCAGAGCGAGGAGGCAGCATGAGATCATCGACTAACTTTCAGTCGGAGCCGCGGAAGTGGTTCTCTTGAGGGCCATAGTTCGGGTTCCAACCATCGTCATCTAGGCTCGCTGGTCTCGACTCTGGAGCCGCTGGAGCCTTCCACCACCACGAGTTCGGTGTGTCCACTTCGGGTTCAGGCGCATCAACCCAAGGCTCAGGATTCGACTCGGAAGGGGCTTTTCGCCACCACGAGTTCGGATTGTCAACTTCAGCACCACGCTCGCCACCTTGTGGCTGTCTTGGCTCAGACCTTTCTGGCTTGAACTCGTTCGAGCTATCAGGCTGAGCGTGGTCTGGGTTACTCGACGCCGGCATCATAGGCGCCGGCATCTCAGGCATCAGTTCAGGCTCAGGTCGATCTGGGTGACCAGACTCCGGCATGCCAGGCATTCCAGGCTCAGTCTTATCTGGATTACCAGGATTCGGCATGCCATGGTCAAACTCACCTCGGTCATTCGGATTTGACGCCTCAGGCTCGATTGCACCCGAGGTTTCCGGCCCACTGGCACCCGGGCTGCTTGACTTGGACGCCTTAGGCTCGATCTCACCCGAGGTCTCCGATTCAGCGCCGGGCTGTGAGACTTCAGGCTCGATTTCACTCGGAATTTCCGATTTGGTGCCTGGCTCCGAGGCTTCAGGTTCAACTTCACCCGAGGTCTCCGATTCAGCGCTGGGCTGCGAGACTTCAGGCTCGATTTCACTCGGAATTTCCGATTCAGTGCCTGGCTCCGAGGCTTCAGGCTCCATTACATCAGAGTCGTATGTCTCATTTTCTGTCTGCTCGGCAATCGGGTCGTCGGTAGGAGTGTCGGTTGGGTCTGTTGGGCTGAACTCGTTCTCCGCTGGAGCAGTGTCCGCTGGGATGAACTTGTCCTCCGCTGATGCAGTGGCATCATCGTCGCTTGGCATCTCCATGTCGTCGCCGATTGGGATATTAGTGCAGTCGGCAACGACATAATCCTCCCAGTCCTGATCCCAGGCTACAGCGATATCCGTCGAAGGGTACAGGCGGCGCTCGTCGTTCGTCATGCGATACAAGTTCGGATCATCTTCACTGCACTTGATGCTTGCCCCCTCGTCGATACCAAAGTTTGCGCCTCGGAAAGAGCTGGCTCGGGCTGCAGTCTGGCTCAGCGTTGTCTGAGCGATCCCGTTGCCACCGCTGGACGAGTGGAGCGCAACGCCTGCGACGACGGCGGTCGTGATCAGCGCCGTGAATCCGAATGCCACGCGTTCTCTCTTTCGCTTCGCAGCAAGCGCGTTCGTCTCCACCGTAATTTGGTCTACGGTGGACGACGTGAGCTGCGCTTCCTCGTCGCGATCGGTTCCATAGCCTTTCCAGTTCATGACGAGCTCCTTCAAGATCGCTTGTCAGGGTCGAGGGAAATTCACGAGTGACAACGCATAAGACGGAGCGCGCAAACGGTCGCTTTCGTATGCGACGCTTGAGCGGACGCGTCTCTTGCCGGGACAAAAGGGATCTTCTCTGAGGCGCCATGAGCTGTGCATTATTGAGATTCATTGCCAAAAACTAATATGAGGCGATGGTTCTCCACGAGTACTGGGCGCCGGAGTAGGAGAGCTCTCAGCCGTCCATTTCGAAATGGGCGGACCCAGATCTCCTGTGAGTGAAAGATCGCGGCTATTCGCATCCAGGAGTCGCGTACGCAGTCACCGTCGCTTGATTTTGATTCTGGTGACGAGAGCAAGGATGTGGTTGTGTCTAGAATACACAAGCAAAACACAAAAAAGTGGGGTAAAATACTCAGATCGTAGATATTGGTGGTTATTGGAGCACGCAGTCTTCTCGGTTGCCTAAGAACGAGTTCGCCTTCGCCTTTTTCATCTCCGCAATCGCTTCTTTCGCCTCCAGTTGCTCACGGAGCGACGACAATAGCGCTTTTTGGTCGTTCAGCTCATCGCTTAAAACCGCTAATTGCTCGTCCTGTTTATTCTTCAGCGAGCGAATTTCCTGTTTTCCATTATGAGCACAACCGACAACGGATTAGAAATGACAACAGAACATTGGCATGGATCAGAGTTCGAGCGCAACAAACCTGGATCGTGCGGTCCTTCAGTTCCTCCTGTTGGTCTTGGTACTTGAGGCGCAGCTCGGTCGATTGCTGCTGACTGATCTTTTCGAGACGGAAGATTTCCTTCATTTGCTCAGTGTCTTGCTCGCCAAGTTGGCGCTCCAAGTCAATGATCTTTTGCAGATATTGTTGCTGGTTCTGAAGAAGACCCTTCTCTTCGCGATGGAAGCTACGCTCACTCTCCAGCAATTGTCGGTTCGCCTCCTGTCGCTCGCTCTCTCGACGAGCTTGGGCGTCTCGAATGGTTTCCTCGAGCCTCGTGCGTTCCTCTTTCGACTCTTCAAGCTGAGCATCCAGTCGCGCAAGTGCCTCTTTGTGAACAGACGAGAGTCGCTCAATCTGAAGATGCGTTCGCTCGATCTCCGACTGCTTGATCTGGATCTCTTCTTGAAGTGAGCTTTGGTCGTCAGCAATGCGCTCCGAGATTGAGTGCAAGGCACGCTCGTACGACTCCTTCTGCTGCACCAAGACCTCCTGCGCAGCTCGGATCTTGCCCTCGATGGACCGGAGAGTCTGCTTCAACGCTCCGATTTGACTCTCCAACTGTGTTTCTTTGCCGCGGAACGATGTTTTCACACTGGTTCCCCAGTCGATGAGTCCCGCCACCAGCGTATGCGAGAGGAAATCGCTCAGGACAGCGGCTTTGCTTGGTCCAAGAGCTTGTTCACGGTACTTCGCGATGACGTCTTCGATAAGCGCGCGGGAGTCAGTCAAAGTGTTCTGCAGCGCTTGAGCACCATCGTTGTCACCAGAAGATCCGGACGCCTTATTAAACGACTCTTCTGCCGGCTTGTACAGCTCTTCCAGCAAGGCCTTGTTGTAAACCACCGAGAGATGCTCCGATTTTGCGTACACATCTTGCAAGGATTCCAGCATGTACTCGGAGAGTTGTTCCAGATACGTCTCCATAGACGAATTGGCCGTCAAATCCTCTCGCTGTAGTTCTTTTTTAGCGATCTCACGCGCTTTTTCGTACAGTTCATTGATCGTCGACTCTTCGATTGGTCGCGGGTGCATCGTGTGGTTCACTTCAACGAGCTCTGAACCAGTTGGATAGTGCAGCACAAATGGTCAGACTTTGCCATGAAACAGGTTTCACACAGAGATCGTTAGCAATAAATCAACTCACTCATTGCTTCTGCAATGGCACGATCAAAGTGCTGCTTGAAGAGATCCTTGGCGCTTTCGAGAGCTTCGTCGCACTGCGTCTCCATCACGCGATCCCACACTGTTGCGATCACAGGACTCGATCCGCTGTTGAATGCATCAACGTAGTTCTGAGCAAGCGACATGAGCATCGTTCCGTTGAGCAGGCTCGACATCATCTTCTTGGGCTTCAACGACGAGAACACTTTGCTCTTCAGCACCGTCATCTGCTCCAAGAACTCCGGCCGTAGCGAATCATACGGCTGATTGATCAAGTCTCGAAGCAGATTCTCGTCGTTCAGCGGACGAACCATCGTGACGCAGTCGCGCGCGGGGAAGAACGTCGAGAGCAGGGTTCGGATTCGGTTCTTCTGCACGATCTCTTCCGTCATCGGTGGCTGGTGCTTCAGCGCACTCTCGAAATAATCACGCGACGTCATCTTGCGACCTTCTTCTTGCAGCTTAAGTGTGAAATCGCGCACGACCCACAGGAAATCGGGAAAGAACATTGCCAATTCGCTTCCTGGAGAAAGGACAGAAAAGTACAACCGGCATAATCAGTCTCACCACACAACGATGAAAAATGCAACACTAATAGATTCAGCATGGCTACGCACCTTCGTTGTCGCTATCATCGTCGTTCGATGCGTGGGCTTTCGCTTGAATGTACTTGGTCAGGTTGACGACCAGAGAAAGATCTTCAATCGCACTCGAGTCGATCACTCCTCGACTGTTGTAGATGAAAAGCGACGAGAGCAGCAGCGCGAGTGCGAAGATGCGCGTGTCCTGCGTCTGCGACCGCTGGGTCGAGCCGAGACCCTCTGTGTCCATAAACACGATCGTCGTGTCCTTTGGCAGGTGCTTGAATGCGCTTTCCGCAGCCAAGTCGGCAACAGCTGAGAGCTGCACGGGCTGACCCCAGATCCAGATGCCTTTTGTGCACGCGTTGACAGTCGCGCCGACGTTGAACATGGCGTCAGCGCGGTCTCGCCCAAGGAGCAAGTTGAGCAAGTATCTGCGCATATCCCACACATACACACACGATGTAAGTCTTCGTATCATACCGGCAATAGAATATACACACACCACAAGAAAACACAGCTATATATGTACGACACCACCACCAAATATACGAAGCTCATACAAACACGCGTGGGCGTTTACGTACGACTTGCCCGTGCGGTAGAGCCCTGCGATGGACACGACGGCGACGGAGCCTTTTATCTGCTTGAGGTACGCAACGGCCTCGGGCGCGATCTCGAACGTGCTGTCCTCCGACAGCATCACGAACGGGATGGGCTGCGACAGTAGCGGCACCACTGGTGTCGTTGCATCCGTGGCAGCGGCTGAGGTGGCGTCCGCGTCGGCCGATGGAGGCCTCATGCTGCTGCTTGTAGTGCCTGGCCAGTGCGGAAGTGTTGTTGCCTTTTCTCCAAGACGCCAAAAAAGGTGTCCAGAATTCAAAAGATGAACATGAATTGATGATGAATTGAACCAATTCCTGATATACAAAAAGATAAAAAAGGGAGAAATCATGGCTTGCTTTAGTGTGGAGATTGCTATTTGAAGGGCAGGCCATGATTATTTCGAGACAATTGCTAAAATGTCCCGCATTTGCCCGTTTTGCAGTCTTAACTGGCCCGCCGTCGTGCTAAATTGGCCCGCGTGGGAGTGAAGAAAACGAGGGAGCATAGCCAAAGCAGACACGGGGTGAGAAGCCAAGCGAAGCGGCGCCCCTGTGATCTGCGTAGGCGGGTCCAGCGACGAGGTTTACTGAGCGGGTAAAGCATTTACGCGCCAAGAATTCATAAATATTTCCCCCGAAGCACGTCGAGGCGCGAAGCAACGAGTTAGTGCGAGAAATAAGGAGAGTGATGTTTGTTCATGGACGGGACTGATTGACTTGTGAATTGTATTGCGCGACTAAGTACGAGACTGGTCAGTTAAGACTCCGAAAGCATCATTTTCGGGCTAATTTAGCAATTGTCTCGATTATTTCTCCTTTTTTATCATTTTTGATTTAAAAAACATCCATAATTTAAAAAAACAACAGCTAAGGAAATGAATTTGTGCTAGACTTATGTATGTATGCAGCAATTCAATGAATTGAAGTTTCGCTTCTTGAGGTGCAAAAAAGGCCAATGGAGATTTGCTCGCACATACCGGCATACCGGTTTACTCAGCGGCAGCTAAATCGCTCAAAAACACAGCAATTCTGAGCGAGTGACAGACATTTCGATGATGCGCATCGCTGTCCTCAGCCGCAGCGGCGGCGTTAAGCATGCAGCAGCCGCCGTCGTGAAAGCTCCCGTGCAGTGGCATGGACGCGTGAGTGCACTGCAGATCAGTCGTCTCAGCTGCAGCATCAGTACTAGAAGCGCGCTCGTTCAGCGGCGAATGTGTCACAGCGACCGCGTTCTGTGCGCTTCGATGGGCGTGATCGGCGGCGGCGTGCTGACCTCGAGCTTCCTGCAATCACAGCAGACCACAGACGAGAAGATCGTGAGCCAGTACCGAGGTGATGACGAAGAGGACTCGTGGAGCGGCTTCTTCCGCTCGTCTATCGAGAGCATCAAGCGATCAGTGAAGAAGGAGGCGAGCCTATACATTTGCGTGCTCGTTATGGATGCATCCCAAGTCGAATTTCTCACATCATTTCAATCGCTTTTTTCTTCTATTAGCTGGAAGACGACAACACGAAGGCGCTGGCTGGCATCATTGCTGTCAACACTGCGGTTTTCGGGCTCTGGCGGTTCTCCTCCGGCAATCCGACGTTGGAACGGATCATGTGGAGACACTTTGCGTGCTCGTACACTGCGGTCGCGCACGGCAAGCGACTGCACACGCTGCTCACGTCTGCGTTCAGCCACATCACGTTCCCACACTTTGGCATCAACATGTTTATGCTGTGGGAATTCGGGCGACACGTGCTGGCGCCAGCGAACAACCGAGACTCGTGGTACAGCCGAGCGGCCTCGCAGTCCAAGTTTGTCGAGTACTACCGCAGCAACACCAGCAACGGTGGACCAAAGCGCCTGCAGCTGGACAAGTTCATGCTGCTGTACTTCAGCTCTGCGGTCGCGTCCTCTGCGCTCAGCGTCGTCGTGTCCAACCTTCGCGGAACGCCAGGAGGTACGAGTTTTTGTATATTAGCCAAATGGGGTTCTGTTTGCCTGGTGGCTGGCTCATCTAATATTTGTCCATGTGTTACAGTATTCACAATCGGCGCGAGTGGCGCGGTTATGGGCATCTTCACGGTCTACTGCCTGCTCTTTCCTGAACGAGAGGTGTGCATTCATCACGAACTCTGCTGTTGCATTCCAGTTGCCTTCTGCTGACATTGTTGTTTGTGACGTGACACTTTCTGCAGCTGATGCTCTACGGACTCATCAACATAACGGCGGCCGATGCGCTGAAGCTCACGACCGCGATGAACTTGGTAGGCTCCGTGTTCCAGCGCAACCTCGCGGTGGACTGCGTCGGTCACATCGGCGGACAGAGCACCGGACTGGTGCTGAACGAAGGCTCGCTGCTCGCATAGATCAATCAGCTGTGCATCACTTCTCCATCTCTCCTGTATCCAGTCTTCAACCTGGTGAGCACAAAACAATAGCGACGGAGAAGCAGCCACCGCAACAGCGCTTTTGGAAGAAATCAACTTTTAACCCTCTCGAACGCACTCGGCAGCAGGCGAAGGGGAACGTAGTTGGTGTTTATTATTTTTTTTCTCCTTCAGCAGTTGAAAAGCTGAAAAGTTAGACGTCGAAGACACTGTCTCTGAGTCTTCTCTCCTTTCTCGTCCCAGCTTCAAGATCCCCAGCAAGCGACAGAGACAGAGAGCACGAAGACTGGTGTTGCAAGAGAGACTCGCTCGCCTCCAAAAAGCGAGCTCCCAGCAGACTCACAGTCAGCCGCACCGCTTATTCCGCCTGCTCCAAGTAGTCCTTGACTTCAGCTGGCGTTAGCACGTGGAATTTCTTGTCGTCCTTAATGATACCGACCTCAATGTTGTTTTCATCCATCTGTACAGAGAAAATAACAACACAGTCAACAACATGATCGCGATAAAGATCGTTTTCTAAAAGAACAGCTTATGTCGCTCGTACCTCGCCCTCGAATCCCTCACGAAGGGTGAGCAGCGCCGTGTGGATGGCGTCTTCAATCTCCAGGTCGTCGTTGTAACGCTACATACGCAAAACGTCGGAGAAAGAATGTTAGAATAGGAATTCATGCATAACAAATATTCAAGCGTGATGTCTGTACGTACTCGCTCGAGGAACGTCTTTGCGCTGACAGAGTCCTTGCCGATAGCAGTCGCCTTCCATCCGAAGTACGCGCCAGATGGGTCGATCTGATACAGCTGTGGGCCGTCGTCGTCGAAGCCGGCAAAGAGGATCGACACGCCAAACGGACGCACGCCGCCGGACTGGGTGAACTCCTGCATGATCGCAGCCAGTTCACGCACGAGGATGCTCGCTGGGGCGTGTTCCTTGTACTTCTGGAAGTAAGTCTGGGCCTTCTTTCGGGCCTTGCGCACGAGCACACGGTAGTCTGGGCCGAGGCCGCTGTACACGATGCCGGCGTTCTCCGAGAGCATCGCGATCTTCTTGCTCGACGTCTCATCGACCAGAATCGTCGGCAGCTTTTTCTCCGTCGCAATCACCACGCCGTTCTTGGCTGTTGGTACGAAGAGCCACATACAACAAATACAGAATCAGCCGTGCGTATCTTCACGCTGGTTATCAAGAACAGCACGCCACAAACGCACACTTGATGCCGAGTGAGGTCTTTCCGCCGGTGTTGACTGCGTTGAGCGCGTACTCGATCTGCAGCAGCTTGCCCGACGGGTTGAACGTCGTCAAACTGAACGAGTATGCAGAGTCGGCCATGTTGATTCAAGTTGCGTTTCGAAGAGCTACATTCCGTTGCATTGGGTCGTAATGACACAGAGAAACATCATTAGACACAGCGTCTAAAGAGTATTCACGCGCATGTATAGACAGCATACAGAGCATGCACACTGGCTCGCTCCGTCACACAGAGCGAGCGCGCGTGTAGCTGGCGGCAGCATGTACCTGGCGATATCTTGCGAGCAACGAAATCCTTCTTCCTCATCGCCCCCCTCGAAGGCAAATAAATATCCAAACGCGGTCCGGTTCGACAAGATACCGGTTCAGCAAACGATTCTGGACCGCAACGACCTTCGAGAGTTTCCATAATTCCTCTATATCTATCATTTTTATTATATAAAGGATAATAAAAAGCACCTTTGAAAATGGTTGAAGAAAATCGTCAGTAAAACGACAACAAACACCGCGATTTTCTCCGCCCATAAGAGAGCATGAGCAGCGCTCTGCGGCGCGTGTTCAGCTATGTATTCTACGAGCGCAACCCGCTCGTACAGGTGCATGATGTTCTTATAAAATGTATACACAACAACCTGTCGCTCACTTTCTGTTTTGCTGTTCTTATCATGTGCAGTGTCTGTATGTCGCAGTCATGTGCTCGTCGTACTACATGTTCGTCACTGAAGCGCATCCGCTGATCCCCAACGCCTACGTGGACGCCTACCACAAGTACGCATTCTATACAACAACTGAATGACACTCTTCTTCTGTGTGGTGCTAACGTACATTGGGTATCGCTTGATGTGTGCAGATGGATCGTAGGCGTGCTCTTTGTGGCCTGCTTTGGGCTCTACGGCTTCATGTGCATGTCGGATCCAGGCGTGATCCACGCGCGTAACGTGAGCGAGTTCACGCAGTACCCGACCCATCCGGTTTTGTTCCCAGAGGGGAAATACTGCCGCACGTGCAAGACGCCCAAGTGAGTTGAAGAGCGAAAGCTTGAGGAGTGATGGGGCCGCATGTTGAAACTCGCTGGTTCGATAGTCTTACTAATGTCCGCTCGCTCGCTGACGTATAACGTTAGGCTCCCACGTTCTAAGCACTGCAGCATGTGCAACCACTGCGTCGCGCGCTTCGATCACCAGTACGTCGCACCCGCTTCTTAACTTGCGTCTCGCGTGGTTGCTAACTCGCTTGATGGTTCTTTTGTCACAGCTGCAGTACGAAGCAGCTCTATATCTCCCGTTCTTTGCTGCATGAGCTGCTGACTAAAATTCGCCGTACTAATCCGTGTACTGCAACTACCAGTCTGGTTCAATGGATGCGTCGGCGCCAAGAACTTCAAGTTCTTCCTCCTCTTTCTAGTGGTGTGTACTCGCGTTCCATGCGTTGTCCCTGGGTGAACGAAAGCTCACGAAGCTAACACCTCATTGTCCTAATGGTGTATTCGCGACTGCAGATCCAGTTGGCGCTGTGTATGCACGTACTCTGTCTCACGAGTAGCGTCTTCCTCGTGCTGGTACGTTATAGTTAGCTTTTGTACCTGGCCCCTCTCACCTCGGTGTTTATCCTCAATCCGCTGCTGATCCTTGTTTTTACTACAGGCTGAACCGATTCTCGCTGCACGTGAATTTGATCCGGACGCCACAGACCAAAGTCGTCGAGTGGAGTTGGTGGCTGCGCTTCAGCACATCATCGCGGTGAGTATTTGCTTTCTGCTACCAGTTCTCTGGACTTCTGTGGGCTGACTGAGTTTTACTTGTTGCGTATTTATTTTATAGACAAATCAACCGCTGGGGTTCGTCGCTGCGATCACAATGATGATCGGCCTGGTCGTGTGGCTGTTCATCATGATGCAGCTGCGCCGCATCGCGCAAAACACGACCGCGAACGAGTCGTTCAAGCGCGACGACCTCTACGACGCAGCTGAGCTCGACGGCGAGACGACCGGGCGACGCATGCTGAGCACGCTCATCGGGCAACTGCGCCGCAAAGTGCGGAACGCGAATGCACCACGCAGCGTGCGCAAGAAAGAGCTCGACTCGTCCTGGGGCGGCCTATTCTCCGCCGATCTGATTCTCAACACGGAGGAGTCGTTCTCCGTGAGCGACGTCAAATTCAATCCGTACGACCTCGGCAGCTTCTGGAAGAATTTTAAGGACGTACTGCAGCTCAAGCAATACGGCCACAATCACGGGCACCTTCACGAGAAGACCAGAGAAAGCAAGAAGAGCAAAAAGACGAACTGAGCTGCTTGCTGCTGCTGGTCGACGAACAAGAGGAGAGGCGAATGGAAAGTAGTGTTAATTCTGATGCTTCTTATCTAAACGAGACACGCAGCTCAAGCGGAAGCCAAGAGATAGAGATAAACCAGGTGAGAGGAGAAGAAGAAATAAGAACTATCGTATGTGTGCTGAGCGAACGAGCGAGACCTAGAGGTGCCACGCATGCCCGTCGTCCATGCATCACCTGTTAGACCCAATTCTCGCTTGCGATTGAGCTCTGGCTTCAAAGCGACACTTCGCTGTCGGCCACCTGCAGCTTGTTGCGCGACGCCTCGCTGCCCAGCGACGATGACGAGCTCGAGAGCACCTTGTTCATGCTGATCGTCGCCTGCACCGAGTGCACGGCGGCCTTGAACTTCTTGCGCGCGTGGAAGCGGCGCAGCTCGGTCAGCGCGCTCGTGAGCGGCACGGTCGCCACCTCCGCATCCACGATCCACTGGTGCTTAAGCAGGTCGCCAGCAGTAGCTCTATGTGAATACAAACAAACAAGGCACAGGTAAGCACAACCAGCTTCACATAGAGCACGAGCTAACGCAAAAAAAAACACACCTCTTCTTTGGGTCGACGACGAGCATGCTGCTGATAAAATCCTTGGCGTCATCCGAGACGTTGTCCCAGTACGGCGAGTCGTACTGGTACTTCCCCTTTCGGATCTTGCGGAAGAGGATCGGCTGCGAGTCGTCGTGGAACGGTGGGTACCCAGCCAGCAGGATGTACGTGATGATGCCGATACTCCAGATATCCACCGGCTTGCCGTACGGCGAACCTTCGAGGATCTCGGGGGCCACGTACCCGGGCGTACCACAGGTCGTCACGAGTCCCGCGTCATCCCTGGTGACCGTCTTGGCGAACCCGAAATCCGCGAGCTTGATGGACGCGTCGTCCTCCGCAGACATGAGCAGCAGGTTCTCGGGCTTCAGGTCGCGGTGCACCACGTCCTTGTCGTGGCAGTATTTGATCGCGCCCAGCAGGATCTTGATCAGGTCACGGGCCTCCTTCTCACTGTAGAACGTCTTCTCGACGATGCGGTCGAAGAGCTCACCGCCGCTCACGAACTCAGTCACGAGGTAGTAATACTCTGGCTCGACGAAGAACTCGCGAAGCGTCATGATGTTCGGATGTTGCATCTGCGCAGGAAAGCATTCGAGAGAATCAGTATACGTAGCTCTCGTACAGTGTAGTGATATAGCTATAAACTAACCACCAAAGACATGTACATACCTGCTGCAGGATGGCGACCTCGGTCATGATGGCTTCGTCGTCCTCCTCCGTGAGCTCCGAGCGCTTGATGCACTTGATCGCGAACTTCTCCTTCGAGTGCTTGTGCACGCCCTCGCGCACGACCGAGTACGAGCCCGAGCCGATGACTTTTCCGAGCGTGTAGTACATGGTCACCTTGCCCGACTTGGCGCCCTTGGTTGGCTCCTCGGTCACGGTGGAGCTGTTGGCCGTGTTGCCGACGAGCTCCGACGCCTTTGGCTGCGGTGTGGGCGGCGAGTTGCCCTGCATACGTGTAGACAAAGCGTTCGTTGGCATCTATGGGGGGGACAACGGGGTAGAGAAGCACATACACACCTTGAAGCAGCAGAGCACGAAGTCCAGACAGCCCATGGTCGTTCTATCTGTAGCGAGCGAGAGATGAAGCGTCCGTCGTCCACGCCACCTTGGGAAATGAAGGCGACTTTCTGTGCTTTGACCAAAATGCAAGAGAAAATAAATAAAAATCAGGTAAAAAAGTCAAACAACCAACGTTTGTATTAAAGTAACCAGTCTAAATTATCAAATAACCAACGTTTCTTTGGAGTGAACCCACGCCAAAATCCAGCATTTCTACAAATCGTCCAACAAAATCTATCCGCGACAAAATGCGCAGACGACCACTTTCACACCTGTCGATGAGCTTAACTGATACCGGTACAGTAACCTGGATGGGATCGAGCGCATGTGCTGATGCTGACGATTTGTGGGTCAGCACATACGACCAACATGGAGCGCTCGCTGTGGCTGACAAGCGCTGGACGTCAGAAATGTCGGATGTTCCCATGAGCGCAGCTGCTCAAGAACGATATATTACCAGCGCTTGAAAAATACAAAAGTACATTGACAAAAGTGGAGCCATATAAAACCATAGAAAACGGTAAAAACGACCGACTGTGGCCGCGTCCGACGTCCGACATTTGTGCACACAAGCTGACTTGATCTTTGTATGGTTTTGCATCTGGTGCAACCTGGTGCCATCATGTGTGCAAAACCATTCAAAGATCAAGTCAACTTGTGTGCACAACAGATCGCTTGTTAGATACCTCTTTTATTCAAAAACAAAGGTTTATTTAACAACGCGGTTTTAGATTCTGTTTTATAGAGGTTTATTAATCTTTGTACTCAGACACACTTTTGACCAATAGATCAAGTTTTTTTGGTATCAGGCAGGACTAGGTAAGACAAGAAGCCAAGAAGCGAGATAACGAAAACGAGAAGTACGAGCACGAGCGTGCACGAGTGCGATGGCGAGACAACGAGCGCTACGAGGACAAGGACAAGGGCCCGCGGAAGTACCAGCGGTGGGGGAGGGAACGGGGGCAACTGCCGCCTGTGCACACTGCGGCGCGAGCACGGGCCGCCCGCGCTTTGCGGAGGCGCTGCGCAAGGAGTTTGGACTGGCCCTCCTTGTCGCTAACAAGAATATTGCTACGGTCGTTGATTTTGTCAATGTCAATCGAAATACGCTTACATCCATGCTACGGCGCCACCGCCACCGCGCAGCACGACCACCGCCGGCTGACGCGAACGAGAAACGCCATTCGGAGCCCGCGCCAACCCTGCCGGTCCGCTGCGCTACACACCAAATATGTCTCTAGGCCCAGCAGGAATGACACGACTCGTACGTGGGCACACTGTTCTTCCCCTACAAAGCGATGTGCCAGCAATACGTCGCCCTCGGCTTCTGCAACAAATTTCTTATGTGTGGGTTCGCGCATGAGCACGACGGCGGCGAGGATCCCAGGCGGGTGCTGGTGGACTACCTGGACGGTGCTGATATCAACATGATCGTAAGCATCGATCTCATTACCAATTATGGGGTAAATTTGGCAGTCTCTGTGGTAAGCCTATGCCATTACATCGCCATATAACTAATTTTGTCCTCGTCGGTCTGCATGATGATATAGATGGCCTTCTCGATCTACCGCGCCCACGTTCGGACTCGTGGCGAAGTCGTTGTTCTCACAGATAGTGGCAACTCGAACAGTGGTGACTCCTAGATCCCCTAGTTGAGGTCGAGAGGTGTTCACGTCATCTTCTCGAACCGTATCCACCACACGAAAGTCTGCATTATAGACAATCGTGTGCTGCTCACTGGTACAGGAATTGTAACCGGGCGTTCCCGAATTCTGT
>JAASFY010000180.1:0-33767 GCA_023334035.1 Globisporangium okanoganense | reverse complement strand
TGGAGAAGAACCGTGCGATGGTGGCGCTAATGCCCGCTGTTGCGTAGTAGTCGATCACCTTCAGCTTGAATTGGTAGTCGTACGGCTGCCTCTTGTACTTGTTCTCGCTCCTACCGCCGCCATTGACGCGACGCCGACCGATTGGTTTCCCCATCAGCAGTTGTTATTCGAGTCTGTGAGCTGGCATCATGGGGCAAGAAATTGGCTGGCTATCCTGGTTTTCCTAGTTTAAATCGACCACATCCTGGTTTTTCCTAGTTTAAATCGTCCGCATTCTTGTTTTATTTATGCGCGTAATTACGCATGTGTGTTGAAAGTGCTTCGAATAGAAGGCGCCGCCTTTGACATGCATTTTAGGGTA
The DNA here is from genome assembly GCA_023334035.1 of Globisporangium okanoganense. Lineage (NCBI taxonomy): Eukaryota > Oomycota > Peronosporomycetes > Pythiales > Pythiaceae > Globisporangium > Globisporangium okanoganense. The sequence goes on along the minus strand of JAASFY010000180.1, from coordinate 33,406 downwards.
AGTAGCTTCCTCCTGAAGGGTGCAATTTTCGAACAGCTGGCGAGAGATGCATGTCAAAGGCGGTGCAATCGAATTCAAGAGGGTTTGGTAGTACCGTGTGTACATGGGGTCCGCCTATGACATGCATTATAGGGTATATAAATAATCTGTGACGTGGCGCAGCTCTTTTTACACGAAACGACGCCAGAAGATCTCGAATGCACCCAAAGGACGTGGCGGAGGTTTCTCTCTCGCTCTCTGTGTATGTTGTGAGAGTCGCTCTTTCACACCACAACAGACACAGAAAGCGGCCTCACGCTTGCCATTTCCCTTCTCTGCCCAGCTGAGCACGCGTCCGCTTGTCTACCAGCGTGATAGAGCGACGAAGAGACCGGAGAGCTACAGTAGCAACCAAGAGCTCAGCCATCACCATGATCAGCGCGCTGTTCCTGATCAGCCAGAAGGGCGAGGTCGTGCTCAATCGCTTCTACCGCGACGACGTCGGGCGCCGCGCCGCCGATGCGTTCCGCCTGCAGGTAATCGCCGCGAAGGAGACGGGCTCGCTGCCGCCCATCAAGAGCATTGATGGCTGCTCGTTCCTCTACTCGCGCCACGAAAACCTGTATCTCGTGGCCGTCTCGCGCGCCAACATCAACACGGCGCTCGTGTTCCAGTTCCTCTACCAGCTCAACAACATCTTCAAGGAGTACTTTGGCAAGAAGTACACCGAGGTACAGGCTCATTCAGGGCTTGCTTGTGTGTATATATCCTAGTTACGAGACCAGCTAGTCCTCATTATATAATTCTATTGATTGCATGTGTGTTTAGGAAACGATCCGCGACAACTTCACGCTCGTGTACGAGCTCCTAGACGAGACCATGGACTACGGGTACCCGCAGAACTGCTCCATTGACGTGCTCAAGATGTACATCAACCTGGGCTCGCTCACGGTACGTATTCGCTCTCCATTTAATAATGTAAACTTAGGTAACCTAGGAGAAGGACGAGCCTTAGGCGAACGCTGAGCTTAACTTCAAGTTGGCTTCTGCTTGGTGATCCCATAGAACGCAGACCCGGCGACCGCGACGCAGCCGTCGCAGCTCACGTCGCAGATCACCGGTGCGATCGACTGGCGCCGCGAGGGGCTTAAGTACAAGCGCAACGAGGTATACCTGGACGTATTCGAGAGCGTGAACCTGCTCATGTCATCCAACGGCACGGTGCTGCGCAACGAAGTGGCGGGCCAGGTCGTGATGAAGACGCTGCTCACGGGCATGCCCGAGTGCAAACTCGGGCTCAACGACAAGCTCACGATGCTCAAGGGCGACGCGCCTTCCAAGGTCGCCGGCCAGAAGCGCGGCACGCGCGAAGTCGAGGTATACCTATATATAGTGTGCACCTACCAACTGCTGAAGACTGCGTATATTGATCTAGCTAACTATACGTTTTTGACTATACAGATCGACGACTGCACGTTCCACCGCTGCGTGCGCCTGGGCAAGTTCGACGCGGACCGCACGATCACGTTCATCCCGCCAGATGGCGAGTTCGAGCTCATGAAGTACCGTGTGACGGAGAACATCAACCTGCCGTTCAAGATCATGCCGGCGTACCAGGAGCAGGGCACAACACGGCTCTCGGTCACACTCAAGATCGCCGCGCTCTTTAGCCCGCGCCTGTTCGCGACCAATCTGGTTATCAAGATCCCCGTACGTCCACTGATGTATAGCTATCTATAAATTCCTTTGGTGTCTCGTGTTGTCTACATTTCTAACCAGGTCTTCTTTGGCCTGATATAGATCCCGCCAAACACTGCGCGCGCAAAGATCAACGTGCCCATCGGCCGGTACGTAGAGAGCTCCACGACATGTCTAGCTAGCTATACACCAAGTTGTATACTTACCTGAAAACTGTCGTCTGTGATTGATTTACTTAGAGCCAAGCACGAGCCGGAGAACCACGCGATCGTGTGGCGTATCCGCAAGTTCCAGGGCAAGCTCGAGCGCATGCTGGACGCCGAGATTGAGATGATGAAGAGCACCAAGGAGAAGGCGTGGTCGCGCCCGCCCATCCAGATCGAGTTCCAGGTGCCCATGTTCACGGCCTCGGGCCTTCACGTGCGCTTCCTCAAGGTATTCGAGAAGAGCTCGTACCAGACGACCAAGTGGGTGCGCTACGTCACGCGCGCGGGCCAGTACCAGCTGCGCATCTAAGAGCTCTCTCTATTACTAGTCGCCTCGCTCGCTCGCTGTCCACCACCCATTTCCCAGGCTTGTTGTATACCCATTTTCTCTCTAGCTCTCCCTGAATTTATATCTCTCCTCTCTTTTTTATATTAACCAGCGCAATATATACAAGTCAGCATCTCACTCTTTTCTCTATTTACCTATCGCCGCTTGTACTCGCAGGCCTTGAGCTCGATGGCGACCTTGGGCTGCGGCTTGCGAGTCGGACTCTTGATAAATTCAAAGAGCGCAAACATCTTGTTGTTCGCATCGGGCTTTTTGCGCGAGTCAAAGCCCAGCTGCGCCATACGGTCCACGAAGCCCTGGATGCCGCCGAGCGACTCGGTCTCGAAGCGGCTCTTGACCTCGGCCACCTGCAGCACGCCGTTGGGCTTGAGCACGCGGTGCGCCTCGAGCAGGAACTCGCGCACGGACGTGCCCATGAGCGCGAGGCAGTAGATTGCGATGTCGACGCTGGCGTCCGCGAGCGGCACATTGGCGATGTTGCACGCCGTCACGATCGGCTTGCGCGACACGAGGTCGAACGAGTGCACCTTGTTGGGCACGCTCTCGGCCAGGCGCGCGTCACCGCAGCCGAAATCCGCGACCACGGCCTTGGGGCGCGTCCTAGAAAGGACAATTTATATGGTGTGAGTGTGTGGCTCATAAGATTTAGAGGCGCGAATAGGAACGTACTTGACGTAGTCGATGAACGTGTCGAGCGGGTTCACGGGCCACTTCTCGGCCATCTCCCGGAAGCCCTGGTGGTACTGTTATAACACGCAAAAGGCAAACGAGTGGGTCATTACTGAGCACAAATCAACCAATAATCGTATGAACCATAGGCTGCGTAATGTAACGCAACGTACCACATCGAAGAGCTCCGGCTCGGACTGGAAGGTCGAGAAAGCCTTGGCGCCCGTGGTCGTGTACAGTTGCTCATTGAGCATGCGGAACTTCCCGCCATCGAGGCGCTTGCGCATCTCCTCCTGCAGGTTCGAGAGTCCGCCGGCGCTGGTCTTCGTCTTGTTGCTGCTGCTGAGCTTCTTGCTGTTGTTGCCATTGCTATTGCGGGGCTTGTTCTGCTGCTGCGGCTGCTGCTGTGGCTCGGACGCGTGCTGCTGCTTCTTGCCACCTTTGCCAGCGAGCTTCTTGCCCTTGGCGCTCACTTTCTTGCCGCCCTTGGCGCTCGCCTTCTTGCCTTTGCCGCCACCGCCGCCTGCCTTCTTCGCCATGCTGACCACTTCGAGTTGATTGTTGATTGTGTTGCGCTTGTTTAACTGGTGATTGGCAAGTTGCCTAGTTTAGGTTTTGATACCACCTTAACATTCGACCTTTGATCCAGGAATGATGTGGCAAAACAAGTTGGCTCTTTGCTGATTCAGTGTAAATATGTACCACACCACATTTACAACGTACCAACTTTGATTAGGTGTCAAGGCACTAAATTACGTGGTACATCATCAAGACTCTCTGATAACAAAGTGTAGCCATTCGCCTATAAATATGCTGAATCAGCTCAGAGTTTAGTGCAAGCTCCGCTCCTAATCATCCCACAGTGCTTGTGAGGGCATCAGCTCAGCATCGTAGTGATCGTGGGAACACATAAAAAACATGATGATCATGGACAAAACGTCTGAGAAGCTGCGCTCCAAGCACGTGCGCACGCTCGAGCTGCTGCAAAAGACCCTGGACGAGAACGTCGAGCTCCGCGACCAGGTCGGCCGCCTGCAAAAAGTATACAACTTATGAGCACACCATCTTAATATACGGTACACTCGCTAGTCTAAGCCTCTCCCTGTGGTGATGTGGCTCTAGGGCACGCTGCACCTGGGCCAGGGCGCCACACCGCGCTCGAACCGCACCTCGGTGCTCGAAGATGAGATCCACCGAATCAAGGCCGAGCACTGCGCCAAGCTCCTCGAATTGCAAGAGAGCGGCAAAATTCGCCACCTGGAGCTCAGCCAGAGCGTCGAGGCACTGCAGAAGAAGACGCTCAAGCTTCAGAACAGCGTGTTCGCGCTCGAGACGGCGCTTACGCACTCTAAAGAGACGCTCAAGGCCGAAAAGGCCCGCTGGGACGACGAGCGTGGACAGCTGCTTGATGAGAACTCACAGCTCCACGAAGAGCTCAACCGGCTACGAGCTCTGGATCCCAGTACTAATAACAACAGCCAGCGGCTGGAACAGCACTATGAGAGCGAGCTCGAGCAGCTCCGAGCCGAGCTCCAGACCGTCATCACCAGCGACGCTGACGCTCGCAGGTCACTACAGTTAGCTTCAGACCGAGCCACACGACTACAGTGCGAGGCAGAGGTGCATCTACAGCGCCTCAAGAGCCACCAAAGCGAGATCGAGGCGTTCCAGAGCCAGTTCACAGGCACTAAAGAGCGTGAAGCTGTGCTGACAGAGAAGCTCGTGGGCTTTCGCGACCGCAACAGCGAGCTCCAGAGCAAACTCAGCCAGCTGCAGCTCCAGTCCACGCAGAGCGCCATGCACACCAACGTGCAGCAGCAACAGCAGCACACTACTCTTATGAGCAGACTGAGCCATGCGGAGGTGACCAACGAGCAGCTTAGTTTAGAGAACCGCATGCTACATGAGCAGCTCACAAAGCTGCACGTGGAACTCAATCGGATCAATGCCATCAGTAGCAATAGCAATAGCTCTACCGGTGGGGCCAATGGCAGTGTCTTTGCGGTACACGTAGAGCTTAAGCGAGAGAATTCCCAGCTGCGCGTGCAGGTCGATGAGCTCAAGCAGCTCCAAAAGCGCTTCCTCACGACCGCCAAGAAGAAAACCATGAGCTTTCCCGCCATTTAACAACTTCAACAATGATTCCAATCCACACACCCATAATGTATCGCTCTTGTTGGAAAGCAAAATAATTTGAATTACCAAAAACAATTTACCAAAACCAAAAAAGATGCCTCGCACATGACTATATCGCTATCGTTAGTTGTCGAGTGAACCGTAGGAGTGGCCCGCGGGGTCGATGCGGCGGCGCGCCTCCGTGTCCACGAGTGGCTGGTACTCGGTCATGAACTCGCGGCGCACGCGGTCGCGGTCCTTCGGGTTGGGCGTGCGGCGCGCTATCTCGGCGGCCTTCATGGCGTTGCGCGTGATGAGCGGCGAGTGCGAGAGCGAGCTGCTCGCCAGGTCGAGCGTCGTGCGGATCGGCGTGAGCGACTCCTCAATCGGCTCCAGGTACGCGAAGCCCGGGATCTTGATCGTGCCGTTGTACACGGCTGTACCGGCGAGCAGCGTGATCATGCCCACCAACTGCAGCCAGCTCCAGATCGTCCAGGCCTCGCCGAACGTCGCGTGCGTGAACACGTAAAAGAGCAGCAGGTCCGTGCCCCAGACCGTAATCGGGCGGAAGTTGTCCAGGATCGCGTGCCAGATCGAGTTGAGTAAATACGTGACCGACACCGCGAATACGTTGTACGCGAGGATCACGATCACGTAAATAAGCGCGATCACCTGCAAAAAGTTGCTGTTCTTGAGCATCTCGTACGCGTCGTCAAAGCGCTCGTTGGACCCGAAATCATTCCCAGGCACCATGTACGCGATCGGGTACACGACAAAGGTCGTGAGCACGAGGCCCCAGACGCCCTCCATGCCCACGACCACGAGCGGCGGCGCCGAGTCGCCCTCGTCCATGAGCTTCTCCTCAAAGACGTACTGGAACGCCTGCACGCCACAGCTCAGTACGATCATGATGATGCCAAAGCCCGGGTGCGCGTCCTTGTTGTTCACCTGCTCGCCCGTGTCGGCGAAGCTCGTGGCGCCGACCATGAGCACCGCGACCGTGTTGAGCCCAATGCCGATCCACATGTACCCGCGTAGCCGGTCCTTGAGCACAAACACCTTGAGCAGCGCCACAAAGATGATCACCGTGCACTTCATGAGCTGGAACACGCTCACGGTCACGTACATCAGGCCGAGGTTCGCGAGGAACGTCGCCAGGAGGTCAAAAGCCGCCGGCAGTGCCAGCAAAAAGTACATCTTGGTGGGGATCTTGTAGCGGTACTTCACTAAGTACATAGATCGAGCACAGTCAGTATATTAGTGAAGTTACATCCACAATAGATACACATGATGATGATGATAATGCGATGGACGTACTGCCGTTGCGTGCGGTCGCGCGCCACTTGCGCTCGACGTACCAGTGGTAGCCCCACTGGATCGGCAGCGCGAAGACCATCGCGAAGAACATGAGCCACGTCTGGAAGATCGGCTTCTCGAACTTCTTCACCTCGCCGTCGAGGCCGACCGAGTCAATGCCATACAGAATCTAATACATATCGCACACAATAAACACGCCTCCCGTTAAGCATGCGCTATTCATAAAATATACAGACAGCTAGAAGCTCACCTTTCCGGTCCTGCATTCGATCCGCAGCAAGGCACACAGTACACACATATCAGCTTGTTAGCATTGGCTTTCACAGGTTATACGCCGATCCAATTGGGCGCATGTAAGATCGCAACGGTACAAGACAAGGCAAGCCACACGTACAGAGTGGTGCCCGTGCCGGAGATGAGGCCGAGCGTGAACACGATCGCTTCCTTCGTGCCGCACGACATGGCTTGAGCTGTTGCCGCGGATGCGAATGAAGGCGGTGGGTTGCTGGGTTCTTTTTCGCGAGTGCGGCTAACAAGACAAGCGCTCAGTGCTCTCTGTTGGTGGCTGCTGGCTGGTGCTGACTGTGGCGGAAGATACCGGAAAGAGCTCCTCACAAAATGATTCACGATCTTGTGCGCCGCATTTTCCAAAGAGCAACGCAAAAAAGCCTTTCGAAAAAAAAATGAAGCGTAAAAAGGGTAATTACGGCTTTTTACAAAAACAGAAAAGACGGCATGTGTGGCGTACAGTGAACCGCAAAACCAGGTGAACACCTTGTTTTGTGAAAAAAAAGGAACAACAACGAAATGAAACGACTGGTCAGAAATGCGGTGATTGACAAGCATGAATGCACAGACAAGCACATGGTCATCATCATGCAGCGGGATGCATGAGAGCCATCAGCCAGGCAGGAAGGCATGGTAAGCATTTCACCATGCTGCTTTGGGCAACATGCGGCTATGAACCACGCTGTCGTCACGGTTGCGTCTGTCGCATTTGTCCATCACAACAACACTTTGACTGTCGCATTTCTGATCCCCCGCGTGAAGAGGGCGAAGGCGTCACATCCACACAGTTGACGCTGCGCATGACGAAGTGGACTCGACAGGTTATGCGTCAACAGCACCGCCGTGAATCCACTTGAACCGGAAGATGAAGGCCATGCCTGCAGTGGGCACCACAGCGTTAGACCTGCAACGCCAGGCCACACTCAAGCAAACGAGAGCGAACCGTGGTGCTCGAGCGTGAACTGGAAGATGATGATGAGCCACGCGACGAGCGTGCCCTCCCTGGACGACGAGCCACTAGTTTTTAAACAGGAACGCCAGTTGGTGGATGCCCGAGAGCCTGAACTTGCGCTTGAGGATGCTCGTAAGCGCGGCGTGCCGCTTGTCGGGGTGTTGGAGCAGCTTGCGCATTGCTAGGTAGTACTTGGTGTTCGGCAACATGTAGCGAACCGCAAGGTACACTGCGTACACGACGACAGACTCGAAGAACTCAACGAGCAGCAGCGACTTGGTGTCATGGTCTCGGTTCTCAGCTGGCGGCATTGGCATGATCGCGTTTGCGCTTACGTGATGTGGTGGGAATATCATGGACGTGGTCGGCCCCGTCTTCGACTTTGCCACGCGGATAGCGCCCTGCATCACGCTCATCCTCTTCAGCAGCTCGTTCTGTTCATCGCCACTGGGGTGATGGTCGTGAGCACTCCGGACCGCACCTGCAGCCCGAGCACAGCGTCGGGACTCAGCTGTTCGGGGGATTCCGCCAGCCGCACCGCGTAGGCGAGGATACCGTCGATCTCTATCGTACTGTGCACTGCGCGGCTCTCGATCTGTGCGACCTGGCTCCTCCTGATGCTTCGTATTGAGTACATGTTCTGGATCGCGTCGATGGCGATGATGCCGAGCGTCGTCCAAAGAGATCCGTCGCTCTGCATGCACTTGGACTGGTACAGCGCGTTAAAGACGTCAACGCAGATCCTGACCAGGGGCACGAGCTCCTCGACAGCTCGCGCAATTTCATCCGCTTGAGAGTAAGCTTGATCATGGGCAGCATGAGCAGCAACGCGAGCTGGCTCGCCTTTGAGAGCTGCAGGAAGAGCGCATTGTAGAGCGGATAGCTCAGGAGAAACGTCGCCTCGACCACGATCTTGCGGGGAAACAGAAGGATCTGAGACCGCAGCTCCCGGTTCTCACTGAGGTTTTTGATCCCAAACTCGGATAACCGACGCAATGTTGCACACGATCCAGGTCTGCAGGCCAAAGACGTAGCTAAATGGCGTGGGGAAGACCCAGAGCGTAGCGAGCAGCAGGATTGTGCTTGTGAACCCAGTCGAAGCAGCCATTCTCAAACAGGATCTGCGAGCGGCTCAGCTTTGCGAACGAGGCGATCGCGTGCAGCTGAAGCGTCACGCCGACTGTGAGCAGCAGCGTCCCAAGGAATTCGTGCACCCAGAGCGCATACTTGCGCTGCCAGCCAGCCGAGGGTTCTTGTAATGGAGTCACGTCGAAGGTGAGACTCGCAATGAGCGCCGACGTGACCATGAGCGAGCACACGAGCACGGCGCGCGGTAGAGATCGGTACTCGCTGTAGTGCTTGAGCGCGCATAGGTGCTCAATGGAGTACTGGTCGCGATGGTACAGTGATGATGGAGGAGGCGAGGGCGCGCGCCATAGACGCATGTGAAGTGTGGAGTGTTCTGGTTGGTACAACGTCAGTGTCCACAAATGAATGACGTAAAACATTCTTCGAAGAGCTATTAACCAACTTGCATGGCCGAAGTGTCGAGAATACAAATTGTTGGTGCCTTGTGTCCTCCTTCGATGATAACCCTTCTGAACACGAAATGGACCCTCATCTGGATCCACCTTTTCTAAGCCTTGGAACCTTCACGGTGGAACTCGTGGACATGGAGCTCTGGCCTCGGTCATAGACGAACCTCCTCCATCTGGCGGTTGATCAGCATTAGCTCATAGTTCGCCTCGCGCAGTTTCAACACAACGTGGCTCAGGAAGACCAGCCCCACGTGCATATCGGCTATTAATATGTGGCCGTCAAGCACATCACACGCGGTCTACGATGTCAAGACTGTTCCACCACGAAAGCTCCAGGACAATCCACAATTGCAGTACAATAACGTGGCATTATGGTCCATAATGCGCGGAAGGCGAGCGGCTGGCGCAGCATCACGAACGTGAGCGCGTCCAGCAAAAACACCCAGTGGATCCATCTGCGACTTGTGAGAAACCTGTGACGTGTGAAGAATCTGTGACGCGCGCAACAACCCATGTGAAACGACTCTAGGGCGACCTTTGCTTTATTAAAGTTCTCCCCTTCGTAGCCATTGACTGCCAGCCTCTCTCAAGAACACCTTCGAGCCTAACTACAACTCCTCTCCATGGTATCGACAGGTCGTCCCAAGCACCGTCACCGCTCCGTGCCGAGCGCGGCCAAGACACCCGACAGCTGCCTCTCGAGCCCGCGAAGCAGCAGCACGAACACCAACAGCAGCAGCTCTAGCTCTGGCTGCTCGCTCGCTGCCGCGACCGCCTGCGCGCAACTGAGCCCGAGCTTCCGGTGCCTCGAGCAAATCTCAATCGACATGAGCGTCGACGAAGAGAAGAGCGAGGGCTCCAAGCCAGCGACCCAGGCGGTCTTCTTCGTGATGCACGTGCGTCACGCAAAGTGCGGCGTGGCTTGGAGCCACCGCGTGGGCTTTGAGCACTACCACACGTTCCACAAACAGCTCATGGAGATGCTCAACCAGGGCCACGCGTGCCGCGGTGACTGTCCGTGGCTCTACAATTTCCTCAAGAGCTACTTCCCCAAGAGCTCGTCGTGTCCGTTCAAGATCTTCTGCCCCAAGATGATCGCCAAGCGCCGCGAGGCGCTGCTCCAGTGCCTCACGACGCTCCATGGCTTCCTGCTCACACGCGAGAACCAGAGCTGCGACGTGCTGCGCACCAGCGTGCTTAAGGCGTTCACGGCGCTCGTGTACGGCGAGCTGGGCCCAAGCCACCCGCTCATGGTCGCGCTCAAGATCAACGAGCAGCTCACTGCGAAGGCCACGGGCGTGGATTCAGCGCCAGTATCAAGCTACTCGTCCACTGAGGAAGAAGACGATAGCAGTACGACCACCAGCTCCCAGAGCAGCAGCGAGAGCTCAGTACCAACATGTCTACTGTGCCGTAACCGACTGGATGAGGACGCAGGTGAGGCGATCAGCTACCCAATTCAACCATCACCGATGAACCAATCAAGCCCGGCCTCTTCATCGTCCTTTTCGAGCCGATATTACGCAACGAAGCTGCGTTGCGGCCACGAGTTCCACGAAGAGTGTGTCCTCCAGTGGTTCAACCAAGAGCTCAGCTGTCCGGCGTGCGGCCGCTCCGAGCTCTCACCCAAGAGATCTTCTGCAAGCAGCTCATCTCGAGTCGATACCTTTCCGGAATGACTGGACTCACACAATTTAGCTCACCTCTGCATCTTGGTTGTATGACCAGAAGTGCTTATCTGTTCAGTTCACACCCTCTGAAATAGTAAACAAGACAAGGGCTATTATTGTCCTCTTCTTCTCATACAATACACTGAAGCAGCCCAGGCGCGCAGTCGCTCTGCCAGCAAACGCTATCGATCGCTCAGCTCAGCTCAGTCCCCCACGTCCGAGTCCCGACGAACTCGCCTTGATGGCTCTCTCATCAACCCAAGAGCGACGTTAGATCTATCTACAGCCATGCAGACGACCACTGCTGTCTCTGTTGGCGGTCGGAACCAGGTTGCGCCGAGTCCATTGGCGCAAGACACTTACGGAGAAGGAGATTGCGAGGAGCCACGTGCACCGAGGCTCACGGGACCAGACCCTCAACTCGTTAGCCATGACGAACCCAAGCACCAGCAGCTTTGCCGGGCGCTGCGGTCGTTTCGGAACCGCCTGCACAGCGACGGCGTGAAGCGGCGCGCGCTCTGGGCGCTGCTCATGATGCTGCGTAACGCGTACGTGAGCGTGAGCGTCGCGTGGCTGCTCACGTTCCTCTGCTCGCTGGGCACGCTCTTCTCGAGCCCCGTGGCGCAGCAGTCGTACAACCGTTTCCTCACGGCCACGCTCGTGTGGTGCCACTTCTTCTTCTGCCTCTGCATCTTTCTGGTCCAAGCGTGCTTCCTCACACGTCGGCGGTTCCTGAGCAACCCCGACACGGCGCCCACGTTCCTCTTCTGCCTTCAAAGGCTCTACTCGCAGACGTACTACCCGTACTTCATCTCGCTCGTGCTGTTGCTCGGCTCCACACTGCTCATCAGCAAGTGTACGCCAGTACAAATGCGCAGGTACAAGCTCGAGTTCTACATTGGCTGCTTGTGCTCGCACGTGTACACCACACACGCCGTCATCTCCACGTGGCGCATCATCCAGCACGAGACCATCCATCGTGTCAATGGTAGTGGCTCTAGACCAACAGCAGCCTCAAGACGTGGTGGGTACCTCGCGAGACTGAGGCATTTTGGCTTCGTCTTTCTCGTGTACAGTCCGCTCGCGGTCACGGTCGTGCTCGCTGGGCTCTTTGTGCACCTGATCAGCAAGTACCGGATCTCGTCACAGACCGAAATGCTCACGGTCTCGGCTGTGAGTCTCGCGTTCAAGCTGCTCATCCAGGAGAGCATCAAGATGTACGTGATCCGACGCAATGTGAAGGATATTCGTACCATGTGCGTCGCCGTCGGGCTGCCCACGGTGCTCATCGACACGCAGCTGCGCATCGCGCTCCAGCGTGTGGAGAGCGCGCACCTCACGATCACCGGCACCGTGCTCCTGGCGATCGTGGAGATCGCCATGCGATCGGGCAAAGTGCTACTCGTGACGCTCGAGATCCGGCGCGAGGAGCGCAAGGTCCGTCTGCAGACCGTTGCCCGCCGTCTTCATCAGGTACAAGAGCAACCAGTGGATCCGCTAAAAGAACAGCCACCACTGCCGCCGCTGACAAGGAGGAGTCCGCGACAACGGCGCTCATCGCTGACGACGCCGGACGCGCGCTTCCAGCGCTGGAAGAAGAAGCTGCTGGCGTTCCACACGGCCGAGATCTACGCCGACATGTCAGCCGAGTACATCGCGATCGGCTGCTCGGCCGCGCTGCTCTATTTCTTCTGGAGCCACCCAAAGTATAAGCTGCGGCTGCTTGACGCACCTTCGTCATCACTATCACCACGACCATCTTCGGAGACGCAGAGCAAGAACGCGATGCCTGCGAACCAGCTGCTGCTGCTCGGCCTCCAGGTCGGCGCCGAGATGGGCGTGGACTACGTGGCGTCGCTGCTCGAGATGAGCGCCGGCATCGACTTCATGGAGCTGCGCAAGTTCGGCCCCTTCGTCGCCTGCGTCTTTGTCAGCATCACAGTCATCAACATCCTCATCTCGGCCGTCATCTTCATGCGCGTCTGAGAGCATCTCGTATGGTTCCAAGAGATATGAATAGTGACTGGCACCAAAGTGATCACTAATGTGAAACGGCATGTTGAAGTTGTAGACTAATCACATCACGCGAGCCGATTAGTCCAACATAATTAAAATGGTATTTTATGGCAGTCCAGTGTATGAATGGCAGCTTTCATTTTCGTTATCACTGTCATGCCCTTATGCCTCCGTGCTTTTAAAAAAAAGCACGGAGTCGCGCGCATTTGAGTTAGAGATAGCAAAGCGCTATGCCACTCGCATATAGTTTGACGTGTTGTACAAAGGAAACCTCACCGTCGAATATTAGAGAGCAACAGCTTTCAGGTGACTTGAAGTGCTTATGCTGATTTTACTGCTTGAGCCGGGCAGCTCTATGGCTGTATCTCCTGGTGAAACGTCGCATGTATTTTCCAACTGCGCGGTCTCGGTTTATTTCTTGTGTTGACCCCCAGACATGTAGCGGAGCCCAAGTTCCTTAGATGTCCTTCAACGCAGACACAGACTATCCAGTATTATTGTGCTGCAAACAAAACTCTCCTCTTGGCAACAAATAATGTTGGAAATGTAGAAACTAAAATAAGTTACTGGCACTAAAGTGATTACCAATGTGAAACGGCGCAAAAGTGCATGTTGAAGTTGTAGACTAATCACGTCACACGCATCGTTTCGTCTGGAAAAAATGAACCCATCCACCTCCACACAACTGTCAATCATTTGCACCAATTGCGTTTTGGTGGTGTCGTCTCATTGGCGACCATCTGCCACTATTAATGTAGTGTGGACTATGTGCAGGCGTGCGTTGTCTCGTTGCTTGGGCTGCTATGGACGTGTTGTCTATACTGTAGCAGATGCAGGTAATTCGTGTGCGCAAAATGTTGCTCAGCAAAAGCCTCAAATTTGGAATGCATGGGCTGTTGTCCTGCAGATCTTTCGAAAAAGATTTGCCAAAATTGCTGACGGCATTGCGCATTACAGTACCTTTGCTGCTGGACATCACCCATTACTTTTGGCAAAAGCACGCGAGGAGATGGAGACATCAGTGAGCATCATCGGCTTAATGTGAACATTATAATTTGTGAAAATTATTTGGCTTTAGATGGACTCTTTGTACTGTACTTCATATTTGAGTACAACATTTAGTACTAAGCAAGTCTGCAAGAACTTGGCATGTACTTCGAAATCGCGTTCGTTGAGAATGCTTCACGCGTGATAATGTACGTTATTTATTAGCGTGTTAATAAAATTTATTCATTTAGTGATTGGCTTCACAGAATCGAACTTCAAACAGCGATACTAAAAACTATGAAATTGCTACTGAGCATCATCGCAGTATAGAACTGAAGACGGATACACCATTGGGACGTTCGGGATGTTGGTGAAAGCGAAGAGCTTTTCAGAAGAAGCACACCTCATCACTTGAAGTTCGCTTACTTTATTTAGTATGATAAAGTGAGCAATATGTGGCTTGCGTGAACATACATGAACCCATGAACGTTGCGAGAGAAGAACAGAGCGACGAGCTCACTTAATGGTTTTCTTGCAAGGAGGAGTGCTGTATTACAATGATATTATAATAGTAATTAGAATAAGAAAAACGAGTATTATTGTTATAGACAAATAACAGTAATAATCGATTTTTATGTTATTACAAGATTAAAAAACTGTATAGTGTTAGCAAATTCTCGAGCCAACTTAATAACAACGCTAACACGATGCAACTTACAACGCTAACAATATGCAACTTCTGTATACAGTGTATAATACATAACGCTGTATTTAATCACGAGAACTGACAAATCAAATAATGCAACGGCGTAGTGTACACCGCTGCACATAATATGTCTGCTGTACACTACTGTACTTGTTTCAGAAAAGTTATTTCGACTACCGGCGGACAACATGCTTGCGAGCAGGTCCATTTCCGATGCAGCATGCAGATCATATCTCCATGTACGCAGCATAATATGCTGCGTACGTTTACGCCAAGCCTGCTGTGTGACGCGCTGTAAGCAAAACATGTATTAAAGTGGGATATTAAGAAACCATTTTGGTTTTACAAACATCGGTACGGCTTACGCCGTACAGTATTAATATTACGGACAAAAAGATATGCCAAGAAACTTTCCAGCTCCAAAAAACAAGGTTTTGGGTAATGGTCAGTCAGTCCAGTTGCACTGAGGTGATTTTTGGCAGAAAGACGTTCTATTGGTTGAAACTGAGCTTGTTATATATTTTTGTCCTGCTCTGTTTATAACGTGGTACACTTCAGCAGGAATAAAAAAATACACTGCACCGTTTGTTGCGTTCTGCTAGCTGCCGCAAAACATTTCAAATGACAACGCTGTGTTTGATTGCCTCTTGCAGATGGCACAGTTCCCTTGAAACATAAGTAATTATTTGGTGGGAAAGTGACAAACAACGTTTCACATGTATGATTTTTTTCAAACAAAGCCATCAAGGGCTCCAACACGAGGTCGATCGCACGTGCTATATTAGATACCGTGGATACTGTCCCGGTACAGCTGTACTGTGCATATCAAATGCACATGGCGGCATGATCAAGTTGCAAGCGTGCAGGACAGGATGGCCAAGTAATTTGCAATAGTCTTTGTAAAAAGAATAGTCTTTTGCAAAAAATAATATACCGGTAACCCCACACCAAAACTCGAATCTGATAACAATTACTCCGTGGTACACTTTCTGCTGTTGGGAAACATGATGCCCATCCTATCCGTCCGGCCTTCAAGAGCAGCCAGCTCCCTTGAGCACTCCCTTGAGCTCTCACTTCTCCTTTCACCTCGCAGTCCGCAAGCCGCTCTCGAGAATCCGACCACCAACAACAATATGCTGGGCGCCCGCTTCTTCCTGAGCGCGCTCGCGTGCTTTGCGCTGCTCTTGAATGCCGCCATGGCCGCGCACCGCATCGGCGTGGGCAAGGGCGACATCACGGGCCCGGCCGCCGAGGTCGTGCTCATGGGCTTCGCCGACTCGAACGAGAAGAGCGCGGGCATCCTCAACCGCCTGTACGCGCGAGCGTTCGTGGTCGAAGACACGGACACCAACCAGCGCGTGGTGTTCGTCAACTGCGACCTCCAGGCGGTCTTCCAGATCGTGCACCAGGAGGTCATTAAGCAGCTCAAGTCCAAGTACAACGGCGTGTACTCGGAGCAGAACGTCGTGCTCCACGCGACCCACACGCACGCGGGGCCCGGTGGCACTGCTGGGTATTTCCTCTATGACGTGTCGATCCTGGGCTTCATCAACGAGAACTTCGAGGTGATCGTCTCGGGTATCATGACGGCCATCGACGCGGCGCACAACTCGGTCGCGCCCGGCACGATCCGCTTCAACAAGGGCAAGCTGCTCAACGGCGGCAAGAACCGCTCACCCGAGGCCTACGCAGCCAACCCGGAGGCCGAGAAGGCGCTCTATGAGGGCGACCGCGACACGGACATGCGCGCGCTGCAGTTCCTCAATGCCGCCGGCGCGCTCCGCGGCGTGCTCGCGTGGTACCCGGTGCACCCGACGAGCCTCACGCAGTACAACCTGCTGGTCAGTGGCGATAACAAGGGCTACGCTGAGTTCCTCATCGAGGACAAATTCCCAGGGGTTGTCGTGGGGCTGGGCATCTCGAACGCTGGCGACGTGAGCCCCAACACGGTCGACAACGGCAACGGCACGTTCACGGGCGAGGGGCGCAACCCGATCGAGAACGCCGAGATCATTGGCTCGCGCCAGTCCAACAAGTTGTTGGAGCTGCTCGCGGCCCCCAGTGAGCTGCTCACGGGCTCGGTCGCCGGCAAGCTCTCGTACGTCGACTTTACGAACGTCGTGCTCAAGGACCGCAGCGCCACGGCCGCGGACCCGTACGCTGCACGCACGTGCACGGCCGTCGTGGGCCAGAACTTCGCCGCCGGCACTGAGGACGGCCGCGCCGTGCAGGGCTTCACCGAGGGCGACCTCAAGACGAACCCGCTCTTCGCGTTCGCGGGCTCCGTGGTCAAGCCCACGCCACAGTGGCTGCGCGACTGCCATAACGCCATCAAGGCGCCATTGTTGGCCACGGGCCTGATCACGCCCGTGCCCTGGACGCCCGAGGTGCTGCCCGTGCAGGTGCTCAAGATCGGCCAGTTCGGCATCGCGGTCACGAACTTTGAGACCACGACCATGGCCGGCCGCCGCATCCGCAACACGGTGAAGACTGCACTCGCGGGCGCTGGCGTCACGGAAATCGAGATTGCATCCATCAGTAACGCCTACGCCGGGTACATGACGACCCGCGAGGAGTACTTCAAGCAGAACTACGAGGGCGCGTCGACGCTCTTTGGCCCCAACCAGTTGGCTGCCGTGCAGCAAGAGCTCGCGCGCGTGGCCGCGTCGATCGTGAACCCGTCTATCCCACTGGACGTCGGCCCGACGCCACGCCAGTTCCAACGCTCGTCGCTCGTCAACTTCCAGACCGGTGTGGTCTTTGACACGGTCCCTGGCGGCAAGGTCTTTGGCGGCATCCGCACGAACCCGGCGGCGTCGTACGCTATTGGTGCGATGGCCTCGGCGCTCTTCTTCGGCGCGCACCCGAAGAATAACTTGAACCTCGTCACGTCCTTCTGCGACGTCGAGCGCGAGGTCTCGCCGGGCGTGTTCCAGACCGTGATGACCGACGCCCACTGGGACGTGCGCTACCGCTGGGCGCGCGACAGCGTCGCCGACAGCAAGAGCACGTGCGAGTGGTTCATCCGCGCCGGTGGCCGCACGTCCGTGGCGGGCACCTACCGCTTCAAGCACCGCGGGTACTCCAAGCCGCTCATCGGCAGCCTCAAGGCGTACGAGGGCGTCTCGTCGACCTTCACCGTCGCCTAAGCAGCTTGAGTTGAGTCGACGACCAGCGTCCGTCGTGCTGGTACCAGTCTAGTTCTTCTTATCTCTTTCCCATAGCTTGTAAGACCTGAGGACATCTCATTCAAACGGTTAGTCGGTTAGCAAAGCAGTGATCATAATGCAATTTTTGTTCGTGTTTTCAAACCACCCCCGTTCCTTCCAGGTTGAGCTATAGCTGTGATGACAGCAGGATGACGAATGAAAAAGAGTATTCAAAGGTATCAAAGAATGGCGAAGAAGAGAGGATCCAAGCAGGTTACAGAAGCACCTTTTGCTTTACGAGGAGCTGGTCGCAGGCACCACGGACCCACTGGACAGAGCTGAAGCTCCTGAGGACGACGGTGGCGCATCGGAAGCCCCACTCGAGCCGTACATCTTGCGCACACTCGCCATTTCGTCCGCCATCACGCTCAGCGCCACGGCCGAGAACTCTTTCTTCACGGGGTCAATCACCAATTTCTACCATTTTCAACAATTTCCACAATTTTCACAATAAAGACAAAACAAGAAGACAACCAGTCTGTCAAGAGCCCACCAACGTCACAGCTTGCCAGCCGTTGGCTTTTAAAGATATATCGTACCTTAATGCGCTCGTCGAAGCGCACGATGGCCTGGAAGAGGTTGATATTCTCCGAGCTGCTGTTGTCCTCGACCAGTTTGCTGTAGATGATCGCCAGGATATCGCACAGCGAGAGCATCACCTCTCGGTAGTCCAGTGGGAATGGCTGTTACGTGAGAGTACACAATGTGAGCCAATCGGAGACCGTGACGACAAGCTCAAGTATAAACAGGTTACGTACGATCGGCGGCGTGACGAGTCGGCGGAACACGGGCCGCTGGTTCCACTTGTAGATCGTCGGTCGGAACGACTCGTGCAGCGAATAGCGCGAGTCGTCCTCGCGGTCCTTCTCGACGGACTCATGGAGCGTGCTTGAGGTCGCCACCATCAGTTTCTACCCATACAAAATCACACCCACAGCCAAATAATTTTAATATCCCAATCCAGCAAATAATTTATGCAAATAATATACTAATATATAGCGTACCATGCCCTGGACAGTCGCGGACGAGAAGTAGAACTCGAGCTCCTCGAGCAGCTGGCAGCCCTCCATGGCGAGGAACTGCGGGTGGCTGAACTCGCTGATGAGTCTTCCGAGCCCCAGGCCCAGGTAGAAAAACTGGACGCTGCGGCGGATCGTCTGCTTCTCGCCCAGGTGCGCGAGCACCTGCTGTTCGCGCAGCAGTGCGATGTTGAGCCAGTAGTTGGTGCCTTCGTGCATCTTCTTGAGGTAACTCCAGTCGGACCGCCGGCTCTGCACGAGGTCCTCGAGGGTCTGCATGCGCTGCTGGGCCGACGCCTGGCGGAATTCCTCTGCGGCTGCGACCGCCGCGGCCTCGTTCGCAGCGGCGATCGCTGCGGCAACAGCAGCCTCCGAGTTCTCCAGCGGCGGACTGTCGATGCTGGTGGAAGTGCTGGACGTCGATGTGGCTGTGGAGAAGAGCAGTGAGCCTAGAGATACGGCTGCACCAGGGAGAGATGCGATTCCGTAGCCGATTGAGGACGCAGACAATGGCGTGCTGGATGCGGACGATGGTGGTGGTGGTGGTCCATGGGATGACGACGACGTGCTGGTCGCTGAGCCTGTTCGCTCGCTAGCGCTCTTGCTGGAGCTCGATCCCGACTGCACAAGTGGGGAGAGCATCATCCGCCCTCCCTGAGCGATGCGAGATTTGGCGGCCGCAGCGAGCGAGAACGCGGCCGACGACGCCTTGGCGGCCGCTGTGGATGATGAAGAAGACGACGACGCCGAGCGCGCTCTCGGCGGCGGCTGCAGCGACTCGTCGTCCATGTCCGGATGCGAAGGCGGCGGTGGCAGTGACAGCACTTCGTCAGGTCCGATGGTGTCCTGCGTTGGGGCTGGAGTTGGCGGTGGTGGCGACGCCACTGCGGCGGTGACAATCGCTTCGTCCATTTCCGGTTTTTGATATCTTCGTGAAGAAACAGCATGGGAGCATTATTGTGCATTGTGCATTGTGCATTGCGAGTTGCATTGCATTGATGTATCCGTCATTTTCAATTTGTATACCGGTACCAGAACTATTTTGTTTCAAAAAAATACTTTCGAATAAAAAAATACAGTGAATGTGTTTTTTTTAATGGAAAGTATTTTGTTTCAAAAAATTGTTCATTTTGATATTTAAAAAATATGGCTTTCACATTTTTGACTTTGAGTGAATTTGAAAGCAAACATTGAAATCGGTATCTGCTCACACGATGCGGCACCAGCAGCAGACGCCGACGACGGGCGCCCCCACGCGCAGACGACCGGCGTGGAACTCGTACCTGACGGACAGCACGCAGTACCGTCTGAACGAGCACCAGCAGCTCACGCGACAGCTGCAGCAGCTCTCCACCGCGCACTTCTCGTCGCGCAGTCCCTCTGTCCAGCAGCAGCAATACAGGAGGAGTACAACGCCGAGTCGCTACAGCAACAGCGATACCAACAACAGCAGCATAATCATCGATAGCGACGACCACTACACACTGAACAATACACCGGCTGCTAGTGCTGGTGGCGTTACGCCCGTTGGAGCGATGCGAGAGCGTCCAGGCTCGAGTGACTCGGCGCGCCGGCGCAAGATCGGCGCGTCTGTGTCCTTCAAGCTCGACCACGACGAGCGCGAAACGCTCGACCAGTCGCAGAAAGGTACGAGTCCATACAGTATATCAAGTGAATGTGCTGTTACTGTATATATCAGTCCTTTTGTGTCGTAACGCTCTTGCGAACGTGGTGTTTGGTAGTGAACTTGCAGGGTGAGCTCGCTACGCTCGAGCGCATGCTGGTGGAGCTCGAAGTCGAGACAGCCACGCTAAATCAGAAAGAGCGCGAGGAGCCACCAGTTAGCCCGTATGCGTATGAACTGCAGCACGAGCAGAGATCTCCATATAGACACGATGACGAAAATGAAGAGCTCTACGCTCATCCCGAAGAGGAGTATAGCGACGACAGAGCCGCGAGTGAAGACGAAGATAATTTTGAAAGCGAAGGTGACGAGATAGAAGAGCAAGACCCGGATACATCCAGACAGCAGCAGCAAGTGCAGGGTTTCCATGAATCAGAGAGCCCCGGAAACACGAGCTCTGTGGTTGAAGAAGACGTGAAGCTGAGCCAAGTGTGCTACAAGTCGCTCAGCATCGGCATGCACCTCGCAAAGAAGATGGACCAGGTGAACTTTAACGACTTATCGCTGATTGGCTGGCTCGATCTCACGGGTCCTATGGTTTAAACTAAACGTGTGTAGCTCTCGCGAGAACTGGAACTGGAGCGGAAGGTGCGCATGGACCACGAACTGAAGATCGAAGTGCTCGAGCAGGTAATTTGCATCCTGTTATTTATATTTCTGAAGAATAAAAAAATCGCACTTGCCTTCGTGACTGATGCGTCAATTTGTTTATATATTATGTTTAATTGCAGGAAGTGCGTTCGACGCGCGCCAAGTGCAACTACCTCGACGCAAAGTACCAGAATGTGCTCTCGCAGGTTGACGACATGGTGCGTTTTCGAAGAAAACAAATATGGCTTCTCGTTGCATTATAAAAAGTTTTTATCGGTCAATACTGACTAGCCACTCTGTCGCTACGGATACGGATATGTAATTATTTAGAGAGAAGCGCTGGTTGCCACAGAGGGGGCCGTGCATCGCCTGACCAAGCAGCACGCTGCCGACCGAAGTCGTTCCAGGACGTCGCATCGGCACTCGTCGACCACACCAACAACCCCAAAGCAAGCCAAAGGTGCGTGTGAACACTCTTCCAGTTTGATCAGATCCTTTACAATATGTGATAGAGTGAGTACTAAATGCTTGTTCATCCGTCTGCTGTCTTAGATCGAGACGTCTTTGGTTCAAAGTCAATTGTGACGAATGGTTTCCATGAGCAGGACGGCCACTCAACGATCAGGCGACCAATACCAGGAGCGACACCAAAGAGATCTCCAAAGACTAAGACGTCCTATAGACTACGAGGAGGAGAAGAACGGCAGCAGCAGCAGGAGAACGAGGCAGGTCTCATTAACACCAGCGAGCCTCTCGGATCGCGTCGATAAACAAATCAAAACAATGTCGGCTACATATGATTGGCTAAAATACCAGAACTAATAAGTAAAATCTGAAATTATATTTGTCAAAAAGTCAAAATATGTTAAAAATATATAGTTTCAGCCAATGAAACGAGAGGCATTTCCAATTGGAACAAACACCAAAAAAGGCAAAAGCAAGAATGGCCGCGTACGAGCCGCCCGAGTGGGGCGTCACCGGCGCGAACGCCTTTGGGATCTTCCTGGAGGTGATCAAGAGCGGCGTGGTGGTGGAGCACATGCCGCTCCCCATTGACCCGAAAAAAAGCTGCGTAGTCGTCGGCCGCATGGAGCCGCTGTGCGACCTCGTGCTCGCGCACCCGTCCATCTCGCGCGTGCACGCGGCGCTCCAGTTCGACGCGCAGGGCGCGCTCTTCCTGCGCGACCTCGAGAGCACGCACGGCACGTTCCTCAACAAGAAGCGCCTGCCGGATACCAACAAAGAGAACTTTGTGCGGCTGCACATTGGTGACGTGCTCGTGTTTGGCGAATCCACGCGGCTGTACGCGGTCTGCGGCCCACCGGAGCTGCTCCCACAGGAGTACGACTCGCTCAACCTCCAGAAATTTCGTGAAAAGTCGGAGAAGCGACAGGAGAAGAAGAAGACGGAGCGCAAGGGAGACTTGCAGCGTACTGGTGGTGGTGGTGGTGACGACGGCGCATCGTGGGGCTTTGGCGAGGACGCGGTCGAAGATGATGAGGATGACGATGGCGATTCCGATAGAGAAGAAACGGAGGGAGGCGACGAGAAGCTGCCGGACTATCTGCGCAATGTGAGTCCCTACCAAGCGATTGATGGTGTGAGTATCGTATATTGATACTTATACATAGTGTATGTATGTGTGTGTATGTATTTAGCTCAAGGAGGACGAGTCACCGTACAAGTCGAGTCTGCAGCAGAACGAGGTCAGCGAGAAGGACCAGAAGCTCTTTGCGCAGCTGCAGACGCGCATTAAAAAGATGGAGAACTTGAAATTGGAGAAATTGCGCATCCAGGCCAAGCAGAACCAGCTCACGGGACTCACGGAGGGTCAGGAGAAGACGCTCGAGCGCAACGAGCAGCGCATCGAGGCGCTCAAGAAGGAGATTGAGGACCTTGAGCAGCGGATCCACGCCAAGAACGCGCAGCGCGAGAAGACCAAGTCCGCTGCGGCTGGTCTTGCGGCTGATAAGGCTGCATCGACGCACAAGAAGCAGAATGTGAACGAGGCATTGTACGGCTACGAGAGCGATGAGGATGATTTTTACGACCGCACGACGACGAACCAGCGCAAGCACCTGGAGCGCAAGCAGCAGCTGAGCGTTGCTGGTGGCGTAACCTCAGGTCTACCAGCAGCTGTGGCAAAGCCGAGCAAAAGCTCAAATGAAGTGCTCACTGCCGAGTCGATCCAGGCCAAGATCAAGACTTTGGAAAGAGAGCTGAGTGAGAATGTGAGAGAACATGCGCAAGCCCAGACGCTGGCGGCTCGTGATGGAGGAGGAGATGTTCAGGAGCAGAAGCAGGACGCTGAAGTGGACTCGCTCGACTCATTCATGGCGTCGACCACGAAAGAATTGCACTCGACGCAGCTGTCGTCGCTCGAGACGCGGAGACGTGACCTGGAAGTGGAACTGCGCCGTCAGCGGCAGCTGCTGGTCGTCGCGACTCCAGCCCTGGCGGCCGTGCCCACTGCAGCTCGTGCTGATGTACCAAAGCCTGTGGCAAGCGAACGACAATTGATGGCCCCACCGACAAATTCAAGCCCACCACCGCCGCAACTGGCCGATATTGAGGCTGGCGATGCACCAGAAAACTCAACTGAGCCTCAGGTCTCCCTCAAATCCACTACGACCCCATCAAAGCGACCAGCTGAGCAAGAAGAAGAAGAAACAAGTGAGCCAAAACGTTTCAGTATCAAGGCGAAGCAGCCATCGCTCCCAGAGGCTCAAGCAAACAGCAGCAATACGACAGCAATTGAAGCTAAAACACAAGCGAAACTTGAGGCTGCTGGCCAAGCGAAGAAGCGACGAGTGGTGGGGCCAGCTCGTCCACCTGTGGCTGCTATGAAGAGCAGCAGCACCCGAGCATCGACTGCTAAGCTTGGAGACGAGGCGAGCACTCTGGAGGGAGGTGATAGCGTGTGGGTGCCGCCCACGAACCAGACGGGCGACGGGCGAACGAAACTCAACGACAAGTACGGCTACTAATGACCAACCAACGCTTTTGGAAAGTGAAATTGGTGACGCTCTTTAGTATTGATTCTTTATTTTTGGTTTGTTGTACTGGCTGATACAAAACTGTCTATGTTATTATGTCTGTGCCGTGAAAGACGACGACAACCCGCGCTGCGAGTTGGTGCGGTGGTAGGATCGAATTGACTGCATGCTGCTTGGGCGAAGCAGATCAGCGCTGTCTTGAGCAGCCGCGCCTCCATGCTGACCGTAGTGGCGGGCGTTCTCAGCATACGTTCCATTCGCCACCAGGCGCTCTTCGTCCTGCTGCGCGGCCATGTTGTTGAAGATGTGCTCGAGGGACGTTTCGCTCACGCCATACTCGTTCACATGGAGCTGATTCTTGTTCTCTTCAAGCAGACCGAAGATCATGTGCGGTCGCAAGCCTTGCTTGGGCACTTGGAACCGGAAGTGGTCGCCCTGGTGCTCGACAAGCTCACATCCTCGGAACTGGGTCTGGAAGAAAGCCTGCAGTGCGTCGCTCAAGTTCTCTGACAACCACCACGAGCAGAAAATGTCGACCGGGATCGAGCCCATGGACTCCAAGTAGCTACCAAGCACCCATCCGTTGCCCTCGCCACTCAGGATCGCCTGTCCACGCTTCGCAATCTCCAACGTCGAGCAAACGTCCATCACTCTGTCTCGTGAGATGTTGTTGTCGCCGCCGCCGGAGCCACTCAGGAATTGCTCCACGGTATCGCTCAGCTTCGCGACCGCGTCTTGCTCTGGCTCACGAATCGTGACTTCCACTGTGTACCCGCGACCAAACTTCTGTTTCAGATGCTCTACGCTTCCAAGACACGTCAGTTTACCGCTCACCAAGATCCCCACGCGCGTGCACAGTGCCTCACACTCTTCCATACTGTGCGTCGTCAGCACCACCGATGACTCCTTCTGAGCACACACAGCGGCAATGACGTCCCACATCTTGCGTCGAGAGCTCGGGTCAACGCCAGTCGATGGCTCGTCCAGAAAGATGATCCGTGGCGCGCCGATCAGTGCGATTGCGGTCGACACTTTGCGCTTGTTGCCGCCACTCAGACCGCGCGTGAGCTTGTCTTGGTACTCGGTTAGTCCGACTTCATTGATTTTTTCGTTCACAGCAAAGTCGACGAGGTTGCCTGGGATCCCCTTTAGTCGAGCATACAGCTCCAGTTGCTCTTTCACTGTAAGCAAGTCGTGGAGCGAGTCAAACTGAGGACAGTAGCCGATCACCGTACGTGCCTTGTCGCGGCTCTGAGAGAGGTCGTACCCTCCAAGCGACACGAAGCCGTTAGTCGGTGCGATCTGACCCGTGAGCACTTTCATCGTCGTGCTTTTGCCAGCCCCGTTGATGCCGAGGTAGCCGAAGCACTCGCCCTTGGGGATCGCGAGGCACAAATCGTTCAGCGCCACTTTTCCTCCGTGGCCGTACTGCTGTCGGAGATTCCGGATGAAGATGCTGTCATTCGCAGTTGGGCGCGAGGTCTCCACGTTACGTCGCTCTCGAGCAACGTCATTGTCTTCATTTACTGCTTGAGCTTGGCGTCTTTGCCCCGTCTTCCAAATCACGCTCCGGTTCTCGATCACGAACACGAGAATCGTGAAAAAAATCGCTTCAAGCAGACAGTACACGACTGGAGCACCCGCGACATCGACATCGAACACGTCACGGTCGCAGCATCCGCTGACGTTGCGGGTCCAGCAAGAAACGCAGTCTGGATCTTTCCCAAGACCCTCGAACAGTCCAAAGAAAGACGACGGCTTGGGGCTCGAGGTTGTTCCATAGAGCGAGTCACGGCTGAGCTTGCGGGACGCGATTTCGTAGATACCGTTGTTCAAACTGTAACCTGGAAACAGCATGAACACCCACCGCAGGTAGTTTCGATCCAGCTCCGATAGCGTGAGGCTGTTCTGCATACTTGGCGCCAGCTCGAAGTTGATGATGCGGCACAAGAACGAGAAGATGCTCAGCAGTCCACCAGTGCCAAGAGCAAACACCAACAGCGACGTCTGGGCCACCGCGTGCTTCTCGAAGCGGAACGAAAAGAGGTACGCCAGTGGAATCACAGCGAGTGCGTGTGATCCGACCAAAGCTGCGACGCCAAGAATCTCCGACGCGTGGGAGAGCGCGCGATTGGAGAATGGGATCATGATGATAGCAGCCACGACGGAGACCGCGATCAGTACGATGTCGTGTGTCCAGCTTGACAGCCAATAAGCGGAGATGTTTGCTCCGCAAATCAACTGCAAGCTCTTCGCATCCTGGATCGGATTCTTCTCGCGGACGATGAACGCGACGACAGCAGCTGGGATGAACGCGAAGGCCAGCATGACGACGACAGAGACCAGGAAGCCATTCAAAGTGACTTGCAACTTGGCGCTGTCACGTTGCAAACAGTTGCTGTTGTAGCATGGCGTCTTTGGTGTGGTCGCCTGGGTTATACTGCGATCGCAAAGGTTGCACGCGTAGTATGGCGACACAGCGTTGTACTTGTTGCAGCACGCAGTGGCGTCACAGTCGATGATTCCCAGCGCGCAGTAGTCGAATCTCCACGACTGACAGTTTTGCTGATTTGTTGTATCAAAAGCCACCATCGTGAAATTCTTCGCTGTGCAGTTCGCTTGCTGGGTTGCCGACGCAATTCCGGAGGCGTATTCGTCAGGTAGAAAGCCGGCGACTTGGATCTCAGGAAGCAGGATGAGGATGATCAGGAAGAGCAGCGGGATGATGATCGCATTCATCAAACTCTTGCGGTCACGCTTGGTGATTCGAAATCGTTTCATCACGAGAGCCGAGTATTGTACCCAGAACCCGGGCTCATTTGTTGTTGTTGAGGTGATTGAACGGGCTGTTGGCCGCGAGTACGCCGACGTGGCAGACGTCTTTCTCCTTTGATCAACACAGTCGACTTCGGCGAGGTTGCCCTCTTCGCGGTCTCTTGAGATGCGCAAGAACACTTCCTCGAGTGTCGTCACAGAGATGCCGTATTGGACGACACGGAGCTGGGCCAGGTTTGCGTCCAGTGACTGCAACATCGTTGGGAACACCGCAGACGACGCGGACGGAAGCTGAAACACCGCTTCCGACCCAAAGTTGCTCAAGCACTTCGAATCTGGAACGAACTGGCGCAGGTACGCGCTCAGCGCCTCCACGTCACATTGCGGTGCCTTGATCATCGTCAGGTTGTACCCGGCACCGTACCGGTTCTTTAAAAACAGAGACGACCCGGCGCAGCAGAGATCTCCGTCCGCCATAATCGCAATGCGGTCACCCAGAATGTCGGCCTCGTCCATAAAGTGCGTCGTGAGTACGATTACACGGTCGTCGCGGTTGCGCTGCAGCAAGTTCCACGTGAACCGGCGGGAGTAAGGGTCCATACCGGATGTCGGCTCGTCGAGGAACACGAGCTTGCTGTCGCCGATGAAGGCGATCGCGACACTGAGCTTCCGCTTCTGACCGCCAGACAAGTCCTTGGCGCGCGTCTTGCGCTTCTCCACCAGTCCGACCTCTTGAATCATCTTCTGAACTTCTTCACTGAGTTTGTGCGGTGGCACATGCTTCATAGTGCCGAACAAACTCAAATGCTCCTCGACTGTCAGCTCGTTGAGCAGCACGTCATGCTGTGGACATATGCCCATGATTTGGCGCAGCTCGTTAAAGTCGTGCTGTAACGACCGTCCGTACAGCGTGGCGTCTCCTGATGTTGGGGTGATGAGACCAGTGAGCATCGAGATCGCTGTGGTCTTCCCAGCTCCGTTATGACCTAGGAGCGCGGTGATGTGACCAGAGTACATGGTGAGGTCCAGCTGGTTCACAGCGACCTTCTCGTTGCCGTCATCGCCTGGGAACACTTTTCGAAGACCGCGAATCTGCAGACAGGTACCCTTCTGCTCTTGAATCGCCAGCGCCTTGTTGACTGGTTCGACGCTTTTGTTCAAGTTTGAATCGTGCTTCATCAGGATGATTGACCCGTCACTCGAAAACTGGTGCTGGAGTAGCATGTTTGGTCCCGAAGAGTACGGACTCTGCGTGCGAGGCGACGATGTATCGTCGTCGCGAGGAGAAGTTACGACGAACGAGTCGTCTTCCTTCTGGTGCGGCTGATTGGTCCAATATTCTCGCTTGAACATAAAATTCCAGGGCTTGCGAACGCCGTATTGCTGCGGCAACACTTGTTCCAAGTACCAGCCCAAGGTGAACAGCAAGAAGGAGTCCAGAATCAGGAACCAGCTCATCTTGAACGCGCTCGGAACGGTGACAGGTGACTCGACGATGCCGATCGCGTACGCAAACCCGGTGCCCAGTTGCGCTCTTCGGAGTAGGTCGTCCACGGCAAGCGCAAACGCAGTCGGTGGCGACAATGCAGCCCAGTATTTCTCTGAATTCGACTTTGGCTGCACTTGAAAGAACGGGAAGAACAGGATCAGCCACAGCAGCACCGACGCAATCGACGCGGTCCTCGACTTGTTGAAAAACGGCGTGATGAAGTAGCTGAAGCTCACGATCGAGAAGCTCAGTGACCAAAAGAGGAACACCAGCGTGGCGTACTCGGCACCTGGAAAGATCTTGCCGTACTTGAGCTCGGCGGCGATGGCGAACGCGAGCGGCGTTGAGAGAACTGCGTTTGTCACAATCCACGAGAAGAGTAACGTGAAGTCGGAAAGCCCCATGATCTTCATGATCTCTCGGACGCGCGTCTCCTTCTCAATCACCATCGTCGTTGTCGTCGTCGATACAAACTTGATGTAGCTGATCAGTAAGAACATGCCAATCACGGTCTGCCCGGTCGTATAGAACGTCTTCATCGTATCGCTCGGAGCACCGATTTCAGATTCGTTGATAGAGTCGAGACCGGTGCACAGAATGGTTCCCGTTCGATTCGACGCTTCCGTATCGTCTAAGGAACTGCTGCTGGAGCTCGAGTCGCCAAAGATCGTGTCCAGGTTCGCGATAAACACGAGACCCGTTACGAGCACCACTGGCAGGAACTGCTCGATGATGAGCGAAATCGGGCGCCGCCTTCGAATGATCAGGTTCTTCCACACGAGGTTCGTGATCTGGTGCCACGCTGCAAGCACCGCCTTCCATCTCGAAAGCGTCGCGACTGCAAACCGCGACTCCAACGCGGCGCCGCTGGTCGCTGCGAGCTGCTTCCTTGCATATACGCGCGAGAGCACCATGAGCGCAGCGAAGATGAACACGATAACCGCGCACACCGTGATCAGCCCGATGTTCTCCGACGACAGTCCGCATTGCTTCTTGAGCGCAAAGGTCTCGTCGATCACCTGTTCGCAGTACGTGAGCTTCGTCGAGTTCGTTGTGCACGCGAGCACGCTCGCCGATGCGTCGCAGCATGACGACGACGCGGTCATCGTCGGCGCAGTGCACATCAGTCGACACGTGCCGGCGTCACTGGCGCTTGTGAGCGTCGACGAGCCCGTGAGTTCGCTCACGAGCAGCGCGACCGAGCTGCTCGAGAGCCAGCTAGACGTTGACGAACCGATGCTGGACGTGTCGAGGTCGAACATGCCCGCGTTCATGAGGCAGAGCGCGTAGTCGACGTCGTTCGCGACGATACTCTGGAGACATTTTGAAAGCAGCGCCGCCGCCTCCGAGTCGCTCGACGAGCTTGAAGATGACAAAGACGACATGACTCGTCACTGACTGCTTCTATATAGGTAGAGAGAGGATGAAGAGGCACCACACCACGCGCCGCCGTCTCGTGATGAAGCAATGCGGGCGCTGGTAAGTGGGAGGAAATGCGGACGCGCGCGTGTTGAAGCGAGCGCGGAATGAGAACTGAACCGAAGTTGTGTGAACTACAGTCTCACATTTATAACGAACCCAAGTGAAAATTTAACTCGTGACCTGATTTTTGTATGCTCTTGGCGTTTGACACAAAATCCATTTTGGATAAGTTGGAATTGACTGAATGGATGTCGGCTTTTTAGCCAATCGTAAGTGGACGTCGGGAAACGGCTGTTGCATGGCGCATATCACATTACGGGCCAGTAAAAAACATTACAGGGTATAACGCGATTAGTGACCAGGGCACCTCAGATATCCTTTCAAATGTGATCAGAGCGAGTATGAGAGGGGAAAATGAAAAGTACTGAAAAGTGAGAGATACCGGTTCTATTTTTTTAATATGGGCGGGAAATCAATTTGACTTTCCTCAATCACTTGACGCCAGTGTGATATAGCGGATGCGAATTTTCACTTCCAGTAAGGCGCGTACCGTGAATCTATTTGTAGCAATAGCTGTTCTGGGCTCCGAGAATAAAAGCCAAGGGGTGGGGCTCTATCAAGGAGTCTGGATTTGGTCAATACCTCACACTGTGTACCGTATTTAGCATGTAGAGCGATACACCCCATGTGCATGGGGTTAGGGAATCTTCGAAAAGCCATGGTCCTGTAATTTACGATCACAACAGCAGACAAATGTAATGTACCTTACTGTACAATGATTTGACTCGAAGGCGTTGTGTGGTGGCCTGACTCATGTAGTTTACCCTTCTGTATCAGTGGATGGACAATTGACAACTGTTCCTGGTTGAGCAACTGCCATGCAACAAACAAAATGCTCCATTCAAATCAAACTGTGGCATCATATTCAGAGTTGTCGCAGTCAAAATCGTGCTCTGGAGCGACCGCACGCTTATCAACCAGCGACCAGCGCTCAAGCAAACTCATGAGAGAAGCAGCTGCAATGCACTCTTCGCTTGGGATGATTTTACACTTTTTGAACTCGTTTGCTACGTTTGTGCACTCAGTTGCTCCCACGACTTGTAAATCCAGCGTGAGATGACCGCACGTCCTGGCGGGGCCAGCTTGAAGCGCCCTTTAGCCCCACGGCGCTGTTCCACTTGCGCTTGCAAGTCCTCGAGCCAGCAGTGGCGCAAGTAAGTCTTGAACGGGTGATTCCACGCGACGTCGGCGGGTTGGCAAACAGACGTCGCGTGGGGAGGCACCTTGAGCAGGACGACTTTGATCGAAGCGGCGTAAACGCGGACTTCACTTGTCTAATGCCCACTAAAGTCATCCCAGAGGAGTAGGACAGGCTCCTCCGGTTTCGAACGATTGTCGAAGTGGTGCTTTAGGAACGCCACGGACAGGGACGAATTCCACCACCTTGCAAAGTACAAATTTGCAAACAAAACAAATCACCCAGTTAATTAAAACAACACACAGCCTATATAAATAAACATGCCTTCGCATATCTTTCGCATTTGCATAGATCTCCATGTTGGTTTCATTGCGCAGAGCTCGGATTTCCGGCCACACACGCTTTCCGAAGCCGCATCGCTGTTGTTGGTTGTCTTGAATTGTCGCTGGCTGCTTCGCTGGCGCAATTTTGAAGATGACGAAGGACGTGTAGTGAGCATCATCAGAGTCACCAACGAGCATTACTGTAGCTCTCTCCTTAGATGTGCCGCCGCATTTGACCCACACCGTTATTTTCGCCCGTTGCATTCAGCGTTTGCTTGGGCAAGTACTCGAAAAATACACCTGCCACAATAATCTTAACACACGCATGAACACAAAGCACACTTGTTACAACATGAATGGAAAAGCAACGGAGCTATATAGTGACACGCGCACAACCTGTTTGATCAGCATTATAGATACGCTTAATACCAAGTTCACGCACTGTTGCTTCTACGAGAGTCGCAAACGCTTCTGCGACTGTATTCATGCCATCGGGGCTGATTTGGCTCTGGCGTGTGGCGGTGCGCATACTGTACTTGTGTCGGGCCTTGAAGCCGGAGATCCAGCTGTCAGACGCGCTGAAGTTCGCGACGGACGCCTTGGTAGCGATCTCTCTCGCCTTTATGGCGAGCATTTGGGGAGTCACAGGGACTCCCTCTTCCCGAAGCTCGTTCACTCATGCAACAATATTATTTTCCACATCAGATGAGAGCACTGTCCCAACGCCAACATCTATCACCTTCTTGTTGCCGCCCTTGTGCTACTCGGTCGCGTGGCAAGCATCGCGCTTTCCTTCTTCCAGCGCTGTATCTGCGTGCGCTTGGACTGATATGACGCAGTCGCAAGCGTACTGTAGTATTTGTTGATGGTCGCGCGCATGTCGGCGGTCTTCAGATACGCCAGGACGCACAGCTTCTTGTCTACACTTTCCGCGTTCAGCTTGTACTGTTGCACGTGCTGCCCCCGTCCTCCAAGCCGCGGTCGACCTGCTGGGCGTGACTTACTTCCCATTGCGCCGTTTTCAAACAGAGCAAGAGATTTCTAACGAAAGTCATGTTTCTGGTTGCGGTTACACGACCGCGCTTCGACACAACGAGAAATCAGTGGTTTGATGGGCGGATCGGGATGTGGCCGTGCGTTGAAGTCCAGCCAGTGCAGCGAAACTCAAAGAACCGACCAAAAGGGGCTCCAGTGATCACACCATTTATCGTCAATCGCCCACGGGCTCGCGCCATGATGATTGACCTCGTTATCCCGGAGATAAAGCAACTCTGGCCAGGTGAGCAACTGACATTTATTTTTGCGGAATAAGCTTTCTTATTTAAAATCAAACCTGACTGTTCTTTTATTTGCGAACTTGCTCTGTAATTCGTGTTAAGAAAAAGCAAGAAGATCTTCATTCAGCAGGATAACGCAGGGCCGCACTGCTTGATAGACGATGCCGCGATTGCAGCCGCAGGACAAAGTGACGGATGGGACATCACCCTCACTACACAGCCGCCAAATAGCCCAGACATGAACGGAACAAGTACACTGTGCCTCATGCGAAGAAATATCAGCGGCGTAGAAAAGGAGAAGACTTAGTAGCTTTGGAGTGTTATAGTGGGGCTGTCATGACTGGGTGGGTGTCTTGCGAGATACATTGATGAGCTCACCGAGCTGTTTCAGTAATTTTGGTACATACACCACAACTTTTATTTTGGGTATCCTAAATACATTAATTCGGGTGGCACAAATCAAAAATTATCATTGGCCCATTTGGAGCCGGATATTAGCCAATCATATTGCAAACCCTTTTGAAACTGGTGCAGTTTGTCAGTCAGCGTTGCAGCATGAATAAGCGTAATAACGCAATTTCAACAACTTCACAACGCAGACAAGATAACAAGCGTTGCTTTCATGTTTCGTTTTCGGATATCTCGAATTTTTGGCTCGAAACCGGTACTCCAAACTTTCCCTTTCATAACTGATCCAACAATTTCTATTGCTGATCGATGGGCAGAAAGTACCAAATGAAGCTGTTTCTTGGCAATGAAACCCTAATCGTGACGTTTCTTTTGGTCCAATCCGCACTCTCTAATTCGATTTGGTTGTTTTGGGCGAAAGTGAACAACATGGTTGCAAAGATATTTTTCGGACGGAGTAGTACAGTGCGGCCCAAAACTATAGACGCAGTCACAATTTTTTAGGTTTGACTTCTTCGAAGACTT
>JAASFY010000179.1:0-33768 GCA_023334035.1 Globisporangium okanoganense | reverse complement strand
GAACAAGCGTGTGTATCATATGTTTCGATGCGTGAAGGTCATGGTCGCCGACATGCACCAGAAGGTGTCGAGCTGGCTCTCGAAGAACTACGCGGAAGTTCTATTGCCGTCTTTCCAGACGTCTGACATGACCTCGAAGCAAAAAAGGATATCGAGCAAGGCGTCGCGCGCAATGCTGACGTGGTCGCACTACAAGTTCAAGGAGATGCTGGAGTATAAGATGGCGCGATCCGGCGGGAAGATGGTCGAGTGTGGAGAACATTACACGACAAAGACATGCTCATGCTGCGGGAGAATCAACCGCAAGATCACGTACGAGAAGGTCTTCCACTGTACGATGTGTGAGCTGACGATGGATCGAGACGTGAGCGCCGCGCGCAACATCTTCCTCAAGAACGAACACATGCTCACCTGGGCTCTTATAGCTCAGGTGCCCGGAGATGCCTACTCCGAGGTTGTCAGGTGTGCTGGGTTTACCTAGCGCATCGACCCGAAACAAAAAACAGAAGGTCGTTAACGAATCATGTTGGTACTTTGGTATCTCATGGTAACTTGGCGATCTTCTGAGGCGCAATGGCAAACGGAGCGGGCTTTGCAAGACAACTTCAACCTCGGAAGAGTGACACACCTCGTTTACAAACATTCCCGAGCTAAACATTTTTAAACTGAAGTGATAAATAAAAAATGAGCCCGGTTTACTGACATTACAGTCGTTGAAGTAAGGGAAAACCTCCCGCTGGCCGGTCCGGACCGTAACTCTTCGCTGAACCGCGTCCTTTCAGGATCCGACTCACGGAGCTTCGATGGATCTGAGCACATGGGCACTATCAGAATTCCATCGAGCCAAGCAACAGACCATCGGTAACATGACGGGCGCGCGCATCCACGAGATCGACTTCTTCTCGCTGCACAACCGCAAGAAGAAGCGCATCGACGTCGAGATGCTCGACTACGCGTACGTGGAGAAGAGCCAGGACGTCGACGAGCTCAAGGGCATCCTCGCGATGCTGCGCTCCGGCAAAGAAGGCCGGTACCCGCACCTGGAGCGCGTGACGGAGGACAAGATCTTGTCGCTCTTGCCCGAGCGCGAGCGCACGCGCATCAACCGTATGCGCTCCGAGCCGTCTTCGCAAGAGCTGTCGACAGAGAAAGAGGAGCTACTCTCGTGGACACAGCAAGTGGACGCGAAGCACAGAGCGCTCCAGGAGCGCAAGAGCTTCAACCGCCGCCTCCCGCCTGTGCGTGGCAAGCCGCAGTCTAGCGAGTCATCACCTGCAAAGCTCATTTCCGAGATCAAGCAATCGGCACGCGCAGCCGGAGACACGAGCGAACAGAAGCCAAAGCAGGCGATCCCGGCGTACGACTTCCGCGCCTGGGAGAAGTACAATGTCGACCAGGCGCTCGAGGACCTCGACGCAGAGGAGGCGCAACGCAAGCAAGAGGCGCGACTGCAGCGCGAAGAGCAGAAAAGACGCGAAATGGAACGCAAGCGAGAGCTCGCGTCGCTGCCATCGTACGTGGACTTTGACGAGCTCTCGAAAGAGGAGAAGGAGGTGTACGCGCTGCACGAGAAGCAAAAGGGCAACGAGTGCTTCAAGGTGAACGAGAACGACGAGGCGATCTTGTATTACACGCGCAGCATGGCGTTCGATGACATGAACGCGATTGTGTACGCGAACCGCGCGATGGCGTACCTGCGCACCAAGAGCTTTGCTGGTGCTGAGCAGGACTGTACGCGTGCGATCTTCCTGGATCCGACGTACGTGAAAGGCTGGAGCCGACGCGGAATGACGCGCTTCCGACGAGGGAAGTACGAAGAGGCGATCGCTGACTTTGAAGAAGCCCTTCGGTTGGAACCTGGCAGCAAAGAGATTGAGAAGCTGCTCAAGAAGACGCAGGACAAATGGCGCGAGAGTGATGGGACGGTGCAGATTGGCAGTAGCAACCAGGATACAAACGATCCCCACACGCCTGTTGATTCCGCGTCTTTTCCGAAGAAAAGCACATTGAAGACGGACCCACCGCAGCAGGAGGAAGTGGAGAGTGAGTCAACCGCATTCAAGCGCTTTGAGATCATTGAGGAGAGCGACGCTGAATCCGACGAAGACGACGACCCATCGCCTGAGGACCAGCAACAGGAGGACGACGATGAAAGCGATGGCGACGAAGTGGGCAAGCCGTTCCAGCGATTCGAGGTCATCGAAGACTGACCTGTCGCCATCAAACGCGCCCTACGACCTGTAAATATTGCATATAACTCATCACAAGGAGGAACAACAAGCGTAACGCAACGAGAGCAGGCGTGCAAACGGTGTCTTTTGGTAATAATGTGTAAAGAAAAAGAGAAATCGCAGCGCTCGTCTATCTATCTATTCGGTCTCCATGTCGGTGCTTCCGTCGTCCTGCTGCTGCGACGCGCGTACGACGCCCAATCCGGCCTTCGCTGTGGACAGAAAGTACGAGCGCGTGTCGCCGAACGAGAGCACGATGGCCTTGACGAGCATGCCCGGCGAGAAGACGTCCTCCATCGCGAGCTTGTCGATGTCGTTCGTGCGCACGTCCTCGAGGCGGATCGTGCCCGGGAACGACTCCTGCAGCGCGATGCCATTCACCGAGATGATGTCCACAAGCACCTGGCGCGACGTCACCTTGGTCACCTTGCAGATCACTGGGTCGCGCAAACGCAGCACCTGCGCGGAGCCAACCGTTCGGCCGGCGCGCTCGACGCTCACTTCGTTCTGTGAGATCTTCCACGAACCCAGGATCGACGCGTAGATCGCACCGTCACGCACGTATGTGCCGTGGCCCGCACGCAGCTCTGTGTGTGGTGCGAGGCGCTGGCCTGGGACGGCCACGGAGGAGGAGGCGGCGACAACGGAGCTGCTCATCTTGGCTTGCAACTTGCTTTTGGCGTTTTTTGTATGGAGCCAATCGAAAACACTTGTTTCTTTCTTTCAAGAACACTTTTCGTCATATAAAACACTTTTTATAGTTCGAAAACACGTTTTTGGCTTCATCAAGCCACTTTTTTCAGCGACAACAGCAACATGGTGCGCCTGAAGACGCGCTACCTGGTCGTGGAGGTCGTGCCGGCGGCAAGCGCGCGCAAGCTAGCGATGCAGAAGGAGGATGTCGCGGGGCTCATCAAGGACTCCATCGCGCGCAACTATGGCGACTACGGCGTCGGGCTGCTGCAGTACGCCTTTCAAGGTGAGCTCTTGGCGCGTGAATGGATGGATGAAAGGGCGCAATTGCAGCCTGGAGCTCACGAGTGATGCTTCAGTGATGCATGCCCACATGGTACTAACACACTCTCTCATACGCACAACAGTGGTCTATTTCAACAAACACACGCGGTTCGCAGTGGTGCGCTGCGCGCGCGAGCAGTGCAAGCTCGTCGAGTCGTCGCTCGCATTCGTGACCGAGTGTCAGAGCCAGGAGGTGCGCATCCGCGTCGCGCGCGTCTGTGGTACGAACGCCAAGTACTTCAACGTGTATAGCGACTGCTTAGGTATGTGGGAAGGCTGACTCTGTGTGTGAATATTAAACTATGGCAGGCTCGAGCCGCACTTGCCGCGACCACTTGCTCAAATTCTCGCTGGAGCGCGCCGAGACGCTGAACCTACCAGGCGTGTATCCGAATTACCCAAAGGAGCTGGAGGACGAGATCGCAGCGATCGACCCGCAGTAGACATCTAAATATTAGCACAAGATAGATTTTTTTTCCACATATGCTGCGTGGGTTTGCTCGTCCGCTTAAGCACGTTGCGTGTATCGTTTTCCCTGTATTTTTGATCGCTTTAATATCTAACATCGGATCGGAAACATGAAGAGCTACAAAGCGCATGAGCGTCATGTGCGAGGCACGCCCACTACGAATAGCGCCATGTGCTCAGCGTCTTTGTATGTTTGCCACCTCGACCTCGGCTTGCCATGCGCTCTCTAGTCGATGTTCTTACCCTGCTGCTCGTACTCGGTTTCGATCTGGGAGCAGTAAAAGTCCACGTCGTCGAAGATCTCGCGCACGTTCTTGCCTGGGACCTCCAGTGTCTGCTTCGAGCCGTTGACTGCAGGCATCAGCAGGAAACGTTAGCATCATAATATGCCCAAACGACCGCCCTAATGGTGCAGCGCTACGCATAGACTAATAGACACGTACTGAAGTCGAGCTTGATGATCGGCTGCGTGCCGAAGAGCGTCGTGGTGTACGACACGTCCGCCTTTGGGTTCACCGCGCGCGTCTGCATTGATAAAGGATAGCACACAGCAGAAGTCATCGACAGCAGTTAGCAAAA
The DNA here is from genome assembly GCA_023334035.1 of Globisporangium okanoganense. NCBI lineage: Eukaryota > Oomycota > Peronosporomycetes > Pythiales > Pythiaceae > Globisporangium > Globisporangium okanoganense. The sequence continues at coordinate 29,473 of JAASFY010000179.1, read as the reverse complement.
CACTACCAGAGTGTAACATCAGCAGCGAAAGTTGCGCGCACGAACCTTTCCTGCCGTCATCTGGCGGTAGAATTCACTGCACGCACACACAATGAAATTGGAAACATTCGCATGGTCAACGTCACAAACTACACGGGCGTAACGCCACAGAGAGAGACACAGAGAATCAGAGAGAGAGAAGCGTACCATGCACCCGTGGCGCGCGTGTCGAAGCTCGAGAACGAGATCTTCGCGGTCTTGAGGAAGCGGATCGTGTTCTTGGCCGCCATCGTCACTCGCTCGCTCGTTCACTTATCTGTCTGCGCGTCTCAAAACAACCACAAATGCTGCAAAATGACACAGCCAGCCACCACTGTTTGAGTCTATACTTGAATAAAGTATGGCGCTTTGGAAGAATAAATGTTGTGGGATACGGGCGCTTATGTGCAAGTTAGTGAGGTTTATATTATTTCGCATGAGCTGCTCATTTTATGCAGTCTTATATTCGCATGAGCTGCTTGCTCATTTCGAGCAATGCACTCAACTGAGCGAATACAACACTGTCTGTGCGTGTGTACGTGGCTGAAGGCCCGAAGCGACCCTGCGGGAGATGATCGCAGACCTCGTGCAGGACTCGGAACGCCGACGCACAGAAGCTAGGCGTTTGTATGATGGTGATTATCGTCAGCTATGGTGGTGTTAATCGACAGCCAAACGCGCGATGGCATTCGTGTTTCCTCTCTTGCTGCGTATCACCATGTCCACTGATCGTGCTGTCAAGGTCAAGTGGATCAAAAGCAGCCAGACTGGCGACTTCCTGGACGCCACGCTCATGTCCTGAGTGCATTGTGGTGAGACGTTCATGTCCTGAGTGCATTTTGATATTAGAAATGACTGGACGCTGGGGCTTCGAGTGTATAGAGGTCAGTACCCGAGAAGAAAATGGTTCAGTCCAAGAGAGATCGGCAATACTATGGTATGGATTTGGTATATGCAGTTGACTCTCGCACTTGACATGTTAAACCCAGCGATACGTGCGAATAACCCAGAGCCCAGCTACTGTACTCTTACGTTAGTTGATGTCCTTGCACTTGTCCCAGGGCCCCCAGGCGATATCCGGGTGGCCGGAGACCGAGCAGCGGTGGTAATTGTCCACGTCCACGCGCGTGTCGCCGGCCGCTTCGACCGTGAGGTAGGCCGAGCTCCAGAAGCGGTTCCAGTCGCCCGACATGCCCCAGGGCGTCATGTGGAAGCCATAGTCGAAGCGCTGCTTGAGCTTCACGCCCTAGCCATCGAGTCCGCAGTTCTCCCACGGAATGTTGTTCGTGCCAAAGTGGTGCTCCCAGTAGCCTTTGTCCAGTGAGATGGCGACCGTGCCGAGCCCGGCCGAGGCGCCGTTGTTGCACGCCACCATGAGGTTCTTCATGCAGTTCTCACCCACGTACGTGAACTTGATGACCTCGGCGGCGATCGTGTTCTCGAGCTTGACGCCGGCGTCGACCCACTGCTAGGAGTACCGCGCGTCGTTCACGACGACCTCCCAGCCGGTCTACCAGCCGCCGCGCGACTTGCTCTTGACCGTGTACACGGCGAATTCCTGCGACGGGCCCCACATGGGGAACGGGTCGCTGTTGAAGAGCACCTTGCACATGTTGGGCTCGGCGTCCATGTTGTGGAACGACTGGAGCACTGTGTAGCCCGTGAGGAACCAGTCTGTGAGGCCGACCCACTCCTGGTTGGCGTTGAAGCACTTGGTGCCGCTGGGGCTCGAGTGCATCGAGTCGTACGCCGTGCCGTTGCAGTAATTTGAAAAGTTAAACGTGTTGGTTGGGAGCGTCAGCACGGGGACCGCTGGGGTCGGTAACGGCTCACTGTTATGTGCGCTAGCTGGGGGCATGGCGGCGAGGACGGCCACCAAGAGCGCACACAGGATCGCAGAGAGCTTCATGATTGAAAAATCGGAGCTGGGAACTGGGGCTGGGGATGAAGGGCTCTTGAGGGGCAGCGGATGAAATGCGAAGTGAGAGCTGGGAAATGGAGAGCAGCAGAGGAGGAGGCATCAGCGCCAGTGGTGGACTAGACGCAAGAGAGATGTAGAAGTGCTGCTGTTGCGTTCCATATCTTGCATCAGGACTACCACGCAGAGCTCACTTACCAGAGGTTCTGATTCGTCCGCCTTCAATACCAATGAAGGAGGTCTGCTGCTGTTGAGGTAGACAGAGGTCCAGGAGCGGTGAAAAACAGTGAGGGACACTTCTTGAGAAGGAAAGTACACGAGGACCGAGGTGTATACCTGCATACTTGCGTTTCAATCAGAGATCACATCGGCTCTCTTTCACTGTAACCAACAACTGAAGGTAAGCCAATGTAAGTATATTTATTGGCAGTTCTCAGAAGCACTCGGCTTGCACCTAATAGCACCAGCCAACCAATCACTCAGTTCAGAATGAATAGACAGAAGGGATAGTAGCTGCCGACCTTGAGCAGGTTTTCCGACGACGTGCACTTTTGCGTCTCCGGCACGGTCTCGGTCGTCTCGAGGAAGTAATGGACGCCCAGGAACTCCTCGGCCCAGAACGCGTCCCAGTCACCGCTCATGGCGTCCATCGTGAAGTAGAATCCGTAGTCGGCATCTAGGTTCGCGGGTCGAACGCCCTGGTTGTCTGGTCCGCAGTTCTCCCACGGGATGCCCTTGTTGCCGAGGTGGTACTCCCAGTAGCCCTTGCCGGGCGAGATCGCGACGTTGCCCATGTTGCCCGTGGCGCCGTCGTTGCACGCGACCATGACGTTCTTGACGTACTGGGTCTCTGGGATATCGACCAGCTTGACGCCCGAGTCGACCCACTGGCTCACGCCGGCCTCGTCCACGACGTACACCATCCACTCGTTCGTGAGCGTGAAGCTATCGTCGTCGTAGTGCGCGGCCTTGGTCGTGATCTGATGGAACTCAAAGTCCGTGATCATGAGCGACGGCGCGCTGTTGAACTGGACTTTGCACATGTTGGCGTTCGAGTCCATGTTGCGGAACTCGCTCCAGACGCTTTGGCCCGAGACGAAGAAGTCCATGATCCCAACAAACTCCTGATTCGAGTCGAAGCACTTGGTGCCACTGGGGCTCGTGTGGATCGAGTCGAAGGCCGAGCCGTTGCAGTACGATGCAAAGTTGAACGCGTCGCTTGTGGAGATGTTGGATGGGTGTCTCGGCCGTTTTTCGCTCGGCGGCAGCGGGACAGTGAGGCGTGGTGTGGTGGCGGCCAGCGCCAGGGTGCTCAAGCGGCAAGGAGCAGGATGATCTTTATAATCGAAAGGAGAGCCATGGCGCGACAGACAGAGAGGCTGACTGGGGGCGCGTGAGCAGCGCAGAGAGAGAATTCTCAAATGAACACGCGTTGAGAGAGGCCCCAACCAGATATGAAGATAAGGTCTTCCATCCAATTCACAAGCAAGACCCTCGTTTTGAAGTTGAAACCCAGTTTATCATCCAATGTGCAATGCTACAGTACCGCTACGAGCCCCGGCATTATTCAGAAGTGCCCACGTGTTGCACCATACCATGAAAGCTCCGACACAGAATCTGGTTCCGACACACTTCCGACAATTTGGAAAAGGCCACTAATAAAGTGATTATCACTAAACAGTGTTGAGTCCGCTACAGTATTTATTGTAGGCTACTGTACTACCGTTTATTTGCGGCTGCAGCAAGCAAAAGAAACCGCAGCCGCCATGACGGAGAATGAAGTGCGACGACTCGGGCGCTGCACTGGAGCTCGTGGACTCTGGCATGATGCGGGTTCTTAAGGCGACCGAGCGCGGCGAGCTGTGGACGCGGCGTCACCTGTTCGAGCTGCTCTTCTCCAAACACGAGGGTAAGGACATCGAGGTGCGTGCGACTGGGTTATGTGTCGTTGTGTGTACGTTTGAGCTGAGTGTCGTGACGGTCACTTTACGCTGCACGTATGGATTAAAGCTAATCACTATTCACTTGTGTTGCTCTAGGCGTGCTGATAATGCACCGCCCGGATCTGTACGGGAGGGCAGGGCGCGATCCGCGAGGAGACTGAGAGCGAGGACACGTCGGACGCCACGACCTTCGCCGGCATGTGGCGCTGGAACGCGCCCGAGGTGATGAAGAACCCGAACGAGGTCCGCTTCAACCGCGCGACCGACGTGTACAGCTTCAGCGTGGCGCTCTAGGAGGTGCTCACGAACGGCTCCGTGTCCTTCAGCGAGATTGCGTTCGACCACCAAGTGCGGATGCTGGTCGCGAGTGGCGAGCGGCCGGGGTTTCCCCCGGGGCGCTGCGTCGAGCTCGTCAAGGCGTGCTGGCATTAGAAGGCGGAGCGCCGTCCGGCTGCGCAGGACGTCATGCTCCAGCTCGGCGCGCGGGATGTCGCGCCACGCGTTCAACGACAACTACTACCAGTCGCTCTGGCTCGCGCTGCTGCTCTGCGAGTTGGACCCAGCGGCCACGCTGTCCTTGGCAAAGGTCGTGAGCAGCGCCTGGATGAGGTTCTGCTTGCGGTTGAACGAGCGCATCTCGTCCTCGACGCTCTTCTTCTCGGTAACGAAGGTTTTCTGGACGCGTCCGCGGCTGTGCAGCGCCTTCTCGCGCTTGCCTTTGTCCTGGAGCACCTAGAGCTCCGTGAGCAGCTCCTCGACCATGAGCGCGTTGCCGAGCACCTCGGCGCGCTCGACGTCTTCTTCAATGTCCGTGGGCTGCTGGCGGCGTGAGCGCTGGTTGACAATATTCTCGGCCACGTCGGCCTGCAGCAGCTCGATCTCCTCACTGATGCTGAAGATGCGCTTCTCGAGCCGCTACGAGCCACGCTCCATTTAGGCATTTTAGGCATTTCATTTAGGCTGGCGCGCCATCTTCGTGTTGTTTGACACATATATATTGGCATTTCTATGAAATTGTCCAATGTAGGACGCACGCTCTCTAACACGCGTGATAAACACGAGATCGTGATTTCTTATATTTCAAGAGAAAAAAGAACTTGCAAAGAAATGATCCGAGCCGTTCCGGGCCGTGCCGAGCCACTTCGATTTTCGATAGCAAGACCCATTACGATTACAGCGTGTTTTTTTCTTTCACTCGTCGTAATGAAACGCAAAGAAATTTTGCAAGGAATTTGCAAAGAATAAACGCTCGGTATACGTCCGATATATAGACGTCCGGTATGTCGGTTTGTAGCAATATTCACATAAAGAGAGCATCACAAACCTGTGCTAATTTTGCTCACATAAAGACGACTCCAAAACAGCAGAGCTTTCATTTTGTGAATCACCATATTTTCCATTTGAAAAATGGTGCTCGTGTCGGCGGATATGTTCCTCGCGAAAGTGACGGAGCTCTACGAGCAGTCGGCGGCTGGCTCCAAGGGCTCTGTCGCCATCTCCTGCAAGAGCGGTGCGTCCATGTGTGTTGTGTGTGGTATTGATCCACTTGTGGCTGCTACAATTATGGTTTGCGTTACATATACTGCAGTCCCCGTGAAGAAGCTCGCGAAGGCCGGGTCGCGCGACAAGGCGCTGGCTGCCGCCGAGCACGCGCTGCTCTTCCGCGTCTGCAAGTACGGCAACAACAAGCACAAGAAGAAGTACAGCACCACGGTAACAGTCACACAGTACTACCCATGTGAACAAAGATGCAGGTCAACTAACAGCACATATGAATGACTTCAACTGTTGGTCAGATCACGGCGACGGGCCACGCGCAGTTCCACGCGGCGCTGAGCCAGATCATCAAGACCAAGGCGGGCGTCGCCTCGCTCAACGATGCGGCCTTGCACCCAGGCGCCAAGCGCGTCGTCATGAGCAAAAAGGCCGCCGCTTAAGTGGCCGACTCTGTCCATATAAACCAGATACCTGCATGTTGGGAATTGGTTGTCGTAAGAAAAATATTCACAAAGTCAGCTTTTTCTCTTGGCTGATTGGTGGCGATGCTGGTATTGCTATGGTGGCAATGGGGACGATGAGGGCGAGGCCGCAACGATCTGGTCGGCGCCGCCGTCCGCGTGCTGCCGGAAGGCCGTGGCCTCGTGGATCTCGTCCAGCAGCGACATGTCGGCGATCACGCCGCTGAGGTAGTGGTTCCTGCGCGAGGCGCGGCGGCGGCTCTGCTGGTGACTGGCGCTCGAGTTGAGGATGCGGCTGACCATGGGCATGTAGTCCAGGTCGAAGCGCGCGTTCGCGTCGCCCGCACTGCGATCGTTTCAATAGAACAATTTCAGGAGTTAGACAGAGTAGGCCATCATTTCGATACAGTCCAGTTCATACCCGAGTGAGCTGAGTGGGAGCTCCATCTTGGCCTTCATGGCGTTGATCGCGGGTCGGCGCTCGCGTCTGTAGCAAGACGATATACAACACAAGACGTCGTCAGTTTCAAAGACCGTCACACTCATCAGATAAGATGAGAGAGCGAGTGTTTGTACCTTCGCTCTTCTGCGACGGCGGCGTCGAGAGTCCGTCGCACGCAATCAGACGACGGCGTCGCGGGTTTCGACTGCAGCACGGAGGCGCCGATGCCGTTGGGTGTGAGAAACGCAGCGAGTCCCGACATCCGCAGGTCCAGCGCCCTGAGGTGGGTGCGCTCCTGGTCAAAGAAGGAGTCCTGCGGAAAGAGGACAAGTCAGTGGGGCTCGTCCATACAAAGCACAGTACTAACAACGTATTTCTTTACCTCGTCGTCGTGATCGGGAAGTCCGTGCTGACGGCCCCAAGTGTCAGCGACGGAGACGGCGTCCAGCACAGCAGCGAGACTCTCGATCAGGTGCGCGTCAGCAACTTTCTCGTTCGTACTTTTGTCCTCCTCTGGTTTGCTCGCACAGGCGCTCAGTTCGCTCAGCAGGTTGCTGGAGAGCATGTCGAACGATCGCTCGGGCCAGAGTGTCCACGCTGGAACGACAATTGGCGATTGTGCTGCTTCTGCTGCTGCGACATTTGACAGAGTGTCCTCCTCGTGGACGTCAATCATGACTAGCTCGTCCACATCAATCTTCTCTTTTGTTGAAGCTAAAATGTCGCTTGCAGTTGGACGTTCTTGAGGAAGCTGCCATGTCCACTTTGCTGCACGCTGCTTGGTCGCGAACTGCGGTAGATGAGCCTGAACAAAGTGCAGCGACTGGCGGATGTCGCACTTGAAGAACGTTGCGAGCGTCTCCACCAGCACACGCGTCATCGGGAGCTGCTCAATATACGCCACGAGCATCATCCACGCGCTGAAGTCGTCCACCGAGGGCTTTGTGAGCACTTGACTGAGTCGCTGAGGCGTGGCAGGAAAGCTGTCGGGAATCTCTCTGCACGTGAGCACAATAGGACACTTGGAGTGCTTGGCGATCGAGCAGAGCGACGTGAGGAAACCCTTATCCTCCTCGAATACCAGGTCCACCTGAGTTGATCACAAACAGATACAGACCATTAGTTAAGGCGATAGGGACGTCCTGAATCATGACAGCATAGCAAAACGTACGTCTTCAAAGAGCACGAGCGAGAGGTGGGATGACGAGCCATCAACGCTCTTGCGGGACTTCTTCTTGGAGCTCTTCTTCTGCTTTTTCTTCTCCGCTGGGTTGCCCATGTGCAGCACGCGCATTGACTGCGTGGCTTCGCCCGCGATCTCGACAATATTGCGTCCCGCACGACTCTGTCCGGCGTTGATCTCGATGATGTGGTAGCCGAGCTCCTCGGCGCAGGCGTAGACCGCCGCCGACTTGCCCGCGCCAGACTCGCCCTCGAGGATGAACAGGCGGCAGAGGTCCGAGAGCTCGTCCTCATCGCTGTCGTCACCTTCAAACACGTAAAGCTCGGCCTGGAAGCAGCTTCGTCGCTCACGTTCGTCGCCACCGAGTTTCCAGGCACTGAGCCAGGAGGAGAGCAACCGCAATGGCTCCTTGTTACCGATGATGCCGCTCGCAGTCACGGGCACGTAGCGGTCGACCAGCGTAAGGTTGTGCTCTTTCTCGAGGCGCTTGCCCTTGGCGGCGATGAGCCCGTCGAGCACTTCGCGCACGCGCTTCTCCTTCAGGCCGTAGGTCTCGACCAGCGAGTCGATCAGCAAGCTTTCCGACTCGAACTCGAACGGGAAGCGCAGGTCTGTCTGTTCGTTAGCTGGTCTGTCTTGACTGCTATTGCTGCTGTCGAGATAATGTCGGAACCAGAAAAGGTCGGAAAACGTTGACTCGGTGTGCACTTGTTCCTGCATGTGCGCTGCTGAGGAGGCAAACACAGTACTTTGCTTGGCGCTGTGGGAAGATGGTGCCATATCATCGTCCTCGTCATCTAAGAGAACGATCTCTTCCGGAATGAGGTTCACAGCTTTCCTGGGAATGCTCTGCAGCAGTGAAGCTGGTGTTGCTGTCGATGGCTGAGGCTCGTCACAGTCGACGTCGGTGCAGAACACGTGCTGAATCGATGGGAAGTGGGCTGCGTCCTTCGACCACTTGCTCTTGCCCTTGCGCGCCTGGGTCCCCGCTGGACTGATGGTCTCCTGTTCGTCGATGTCAATCACATCCGAAGCCTCACCACCATCCTCGTTGCTGCTCTTAGACTGGGTGACATTTGGCGCCTGGAAAAACGGGTTCACGGTCGTTTTGCCACTGAAGAACGCCAAATCCTTCTCACGCGTCTTGCGCAGCTGCTCGCGGAGCTTGGCAACGGCTTCGATCTCCTGCAGCTGCTTCTTGTCCTGTTCCGTGAGGAAGAACGACTCCTTCTGGCTCGCCTTCGCCCCTGGAGACGGCGTGGTCCTGTCCATTTCCAGCTTGCGCTTGCGTCCCATGGGCGTCTTGAGCTCACTGCCAGCAGCACCCGTTGTCTTTGATGCCGTTGCTGCTAAGGAGGACGCACTGCTAGCACTGGTGCGTTTTGAGCTCGCGTTCTTCTTCGACGGCTTCCTGCGAGGCGGTGTGCGCAAGTCGATGATCGCTCCGTCTTTTGTGATGAAGCCACCAGACAGCGGTGACGTCTGCTTGCGTGCCTGGTAGCTGAGCTCTTGAGCTCTGATCACAGCCTGGCGCTTTGGGCGGCCAGGGGTGATCACTGCCGCAGACGCCTCGTTATTCTCATTGTCATCTTGCCCATTGGTGGTCTGCTGCACCTCGACACTTGGTTCCTTGGTTACTTCTTCATCGCTGACCTCAGGTTCTTCGGTGTCCACTGGCGCTGCCACATTGTCAACTTCTACTGAGCTAACGACCTCAGTGCTCTCTGTCTCGGATGGACTTTCCGGTTCGCCGTCGGCGTCGTCGTTCTCTTCGCTGCTCTTGACCTGCTGCTCTTGTGAACTCTGGCTCTGAGCTACGAGCTCCTCCGAATGAGCTACTGGTAAATTTTCTGCTTCAGGAAGAAGAGGCCCAGCAGCGCTCATCTCTTCCAGTGATCCAGTTGCCATCACTGCTGACGGCTGCTTGCTCTGCTGAGGCACGCAAAACGCCTTGATCGAGTAACTCGGCTGCTGCTGCGCTTTGCCGCGACGCGCCTTGAGCTTCTTCTTGCTGGACGCCGCCGAGCGTCTCCCCCAATGGGCCTTCGCGTCGAACTCGCCGTCGTCGTCCTCCACGTCAATATCCTCCACAAGCGCGCGTTTGTCCGGACTAATGCGGTTGATCGTCTCCTTGGCGCGCAGGATCGCGAGGCTGATGTCCAACGGCGACGTGGCGTCGGTCATCTTGTCGGGCACTGCAGATGCTTCTTCCAATGAGACAGCGCTCTTGAGCACGACAAGCGCTGGCTCGGGCTCCTGCTCAGAGGAGGACGCCTTGGGCTTGTGCAGCCACGACGCCATTCCACGCTTTGCTTCCGCCATTCTTTGTGCTGTCGTTGCTTGTGCTGTGGGGCTTCAAGTGCTGCTGCTGCTGATGACAGTGGGGCACTATCTGGTATTGCTGGTGATGCTGATAGATGCGCGTGTGTGGGAACAGAGCGAAGGCCAGCGAAGCGCAGAGAGGGAAGACGCGCTCGCAACCGAATGCGAATGCTGCCCAAGTGCAAACAAAATTGCGCCACTTCCCGCCAAAAATATGAAAATCGTACTTGAGGGGAGAGGTCCAGTATTGGGGTAAGCCGTAACGACAGAAAACGAAACCCGTGGATGTGGCATACATGCATTATGATGGGTTTTCATCCTTCATGGAGCTGCTGTGCTCGTATTTGTGGCCACCACCTTGCTTTCCACACAGAATCCAAGTTTAAGTGGTTAGCGATGAGCCTCTCAAACCCACATACACATTGTCTTAAGCTGCCTACTATTATCCTACTCTCAATGGGAATTTCAATCCGCATCTCTCCACTTCGTCGAAGTGAAGAGTCGGAACAAGGCCAGCTCTTTAGTTCGGAGCCCACGTTTGGTACTGCATTTGGCCCGTGCCGTCGTCGTACATGGGCTGCATCTGCTGTTGCTGCTGCTGACCCGTGGGCATTTGTTGCTGCGCGAGCTGCTGTTGCGCGAGTTGCTGCTGTTGTTGTTGTTGCTGTTGCTGGAGGACAGCGTTGTTGTATCCCATGTTACCAGCGTGGTATCTCTGCTGCTGTTGTTGCTGCTGCTGCTGCGCTTGCACTGCTGCTGCTTGGCCCATCTGCGCGTACTGCGGGTGCACGCCGCCCATGGCGTTTAGTCGCGCCTGGTACTGCGCATACGCCTGCGCTTGGGCGTAGCGTGCCTGTGCTTGAGCCTGGGCTTGTGCCTGGGTCATCGCCATTCCTGGTTGGCCGGGCACCTGTTGCGCGCCCGCCATGGGGTTCATCGCCATCGCGCGCGGGTACTGCATCTGCGGGTGCTGCATGGGCGCGTACATCTGCTGTTGCTGCTGCTGCTGGAGCTGCTGCTGTTGTTGCTGCTGCTGCTGTGGCACTGGACGCTGCACGGGCTGCTCCGAGGACTCGTCGGCCCACTTTGCGAGCGTCATGAGGTTCTTGTTGAGCTGTTTGCGCTTCTTGTCGAGCTTGTCCGTGAACTCGCTCAGCTGCGTCGTGCCCTTGCCGTGCTTGATCTGGTTGTTGAGCGTGATGATGTCCACGATCAGCCCCGAGTTCTCGTCCAGAATCGCCTGCACGTGTCCACAACAAACACACATATAACAACATGAGAACAAGCCATTCACTGACAACAATCAATAAAGTAATGGCGTTACTTCCACAGGACGCACCTGGACTTGCTCAGTTGGGATCTGCTTGAGCTCTGGCTCAGCAGCCTGTGGGTACGCGCGCGCAGCAGCAGGCGCCCCTGCGGCCACTGGGTATCCGCGGGTGATCGCCGCCGCCTGCATGTTGGCGTTCGCCACGCCCGCGCCCGCCTGCATGTTGGCGTTCGCCACGCCCGCGCCCGCCTGCATGTTCATCTCTATCTCGTGTTTTGAATTGTGACGCCCGCATGTTCATCGATCTCGTGTTTTGAATTGCAAAACGGGTTAAAAGAATCTCGAGCCAAAATCCGAGATAAAGTCCATATGAGATTCCCTGGGGGAAATTGGGTTCTCCAGCTCAGGAATGTTGAATCGAACATTATAATCTTACTATAGAAAATAGAGCCGTAAATTAGAAACAGAATCGTGCAATGCATAATCCCGACGTGAACGAGAAAGTGGCAGTAACGAATCATAAGAAAGTGGACATATCCTTCTACCATTTCAAACAAAGCCCAATCGAGCAACTTTTTGATGACTGCCCTAATTTTGGCATGTAGCAGCAGTGATCATAGTGCTACATAACATATGTAACACTAACAAGCTAATGCTACAAAAAACGCGTTTCTCTTATTTGTTTCTGAAGACCCAATCCGAACCAGGGGTTTTAAAGCAACAACAGAAAAGCAGTGGCCACAAGCCAAACACAGGAACGCAAGAACGCAAGCAGCAGCCATGGGCATGGAACAGTTTCTGCGCATGACAGCCGTGCAGGCCGAGGCCGCGATGAAGCCAACGCTCGTGGGCGGCAAGTGGAAGCAGCCGCTCATCCCCGGCCGCAAGGTGGCGCTCATCAAGAAGCACGCCGTGCGCAACGGCCTCGTGGGCCAGTGGGTCGAGGGCCAGGGCGGCTGGCTCGAGACCTGGAACCGCGCCGAGAAGCACCACGTCATGCGCCCGCCAAAGGGCCACCTCAACCAGCGCAACGAATTCGACCGGTGCGTATATATGTCATGTTACTGTAGCTGTTGTTGCCCGCGTTTTTTTAATGGAGTGTTGTGGCTCACGTGCTTCTCTCTCTGTGTCTATGACTGCGCATTTAACAGTGTCAAGAAGGTCCAGGCGGCGCTCGCGGCTATGCCAGCGAAGATCCTGGAGCACAAGAAGGCCATGAAGGCGTCCAAGCCGCTCAAGGGCCTCGACAAGTGGCTCAACGAGACCGACCCATACTAAGAAGAACAGACAAGGATAATGGTGTTGGGGAACGCCGTGCGCCATGGCCGCTCGCTCGTGTTCACACAGACATGTGTGAACAATGCGAGCGAGTACGAGGCGCCAGACAGTAGATTTTTAAATACCGTATAGAAAAGGTCTGGTTGGCACATTGAAGAAACGAGACTGAAGCAAACGCCAGCAACCCGCATTGAGTCAGTCCCCACGCGAATGACATCAGGTCTGTTCTTCGTATATATTAACTAACTGTGTAATCTGCACAGAGGACTGAGCAGCTCGAGGCAGACGAGCGTCTCTCTCTCGTGAGCTTCCAAGTTGCCGCTCGCAATGGCGAGATGAACAACCAAGTTGCAACTGCTCCGACGGGGTATTTTCAGAACCGCAAGTGCATCATGACGCCAAAACTGAAACGGTGCAGGGGGTGACAGGAAATCACTAGAACAGAGGAGCACTCAGCTACAACGCTGGTGTCAGAGCACTCGTGCCAAGGCCACCATGCCCAGCTGGAGCCGCTTCGGGGAGCGCAAGAGCGGCAGCAGCATCCTGCCCATAACCAGCGGAAGCAGCAACAAGAATGATGAAGACGCGGACGCCAAGTACCGCTCCAAGCCCTTGCCTCTTCGCAGGAGGAGCGCAACCCAGCCGCACGGTTTGCGCCGATGGATCTGGTAATGATACAAGCGCCACCAACGTAAGACAGCTAACCAATCACCCAAGCTAATAGTGTCGGTATGTTACCTGCTGGTGTTTGTGAATACAGCCTCTTCTTGCTGGCAAACATCAGCGCCGTGCTCTTCTTCATGTTTGCGAGCGCGTGGTACTTCCCGCCGGTCATCTCGGACAGCGCCCTGCGCCAGGCACTTTGGCAGGGCGAGCCTGGCTTCGGACGAACAGATCTGCCTACAACGGCTCCTGCTCATGTGACGACGATGCAGCCCAGCGTCGAGCCAAAGAGTGATGCTGAGATTGGTGGTGGCGGTGGGGATACTCTAAGCGACCCACATGCGTTGCCCGACGTGACGCCAGCGGTGCAGCCATCCGTGAATCTGTTGGAGCAGCATTTGGAGAAACCCCAGCGAGGTGATATTAGTGATGAGCCTGTACAGCAACAAGAAGAACCAGCGCCTGTGGTGGAAAGTGTTCCCGAGACAGTGGGTCCAGTGGTTCTCTCAGAGCCTGTGGACGCAATTGCAACAGCGACACCCAAGCCAGTACTACAAGAGGAACCAATTTCGAAGAGCACTCCTGAGCAGAAGGAGGCAGAAGTCCCCACTGTAAAGCTCCAGCAACCGATTCCCAACAGCATCGCGGACCTCATTGCCAAAATGAAGGAGCAAAGACGCCATGTCCGCTCCGAGGCAACCGAGACTTTGGCTCCTGTCACAGAGCAGCAACCTGCAGAGAAGAAGTCTGCTTTGGTGGCTCATGAGGACACGAAAGGTGATAAAAACGATAAAGACGAGCCCTCCGATGCGTTTAAGAAGCTGCTTCTCGACAAAATCAAGCGGTGGACGCCAACTGATGAAGATGGTAATGAGAATTTATGACTGAGAAGATTGAGGTGGCGATGGGCTATTTTCTGATAATTTAACCGTTGTCTTGTGATACAAACGCAGCCATCCAGAAGAACCTGTTGGTGTGGCTCAAGGCGGACAAAGGCGTCCAGGTTGAGAATTTGTCGGAGTGCCAGGCGACTGGAGCTGGGGACTCGTGTGATGTCAAGTCGTAAGTTATGCCGCTGGGCCATTTCCAATATTTAGTTCTCTGTGCTAAGCTGCAACTTCGTACATGCATATAGCTGGACGAGTCAAGTGGCAGCACCTCACCAGAATGCCCGAGCCGAAGTGTTCACACCGGCGACGAAGGACCAGGCGCGCCCGACGTTCGTTTCCAACATTTTCATTAAAAATGAGCTGCCCGCGCTCTTTTTTTCCTGTCCGCTGACGAACGACAACCTCAAGCTCCACGAGTACATGACGCTCTTCTTCGTCATCTCGCCAGCTCAGATCGAGGTACGAATTAGAGAGCTGAGCTCTTCGTTTTTTAGAGCTATTCCGCTGGTTAACTCCTTACTTATTAATTATGTACTTGACGAACAGGTTACGAGCCCATACAAGAGACAAAAGTTCTTTGGCAACTCGCCCTACGGTCAGTTCTTCTTCCATGGCGGCAAACCAGGCTTCCTGTCCAATGGCGGCGTCCGAGAGCTCGACGACAAGGCGTCCAGTGGTGCATTCCACTTGGTGACGTACCGTTTGCACCGCAACTCTGTCGAGATCAAGATGAACCGACAACGCTGGAGTGCTGGTGCTGGAACTGGAGCTCCTGGCGAGAGCGGAGGCGACTCGTTCGCGGTGCGCATGTCAGACAACGCGGCGCTCAGTCTCGGGAATGTCAAGCCATTGTGCGACTCGAACGCGTTCCAGGGAAGAATCGCTGAGGTTATGGTCTACGACACGATTCTCACAGATGCACGCGTCGACCAAGTGGAGAGCTACCTCGAAGGAAAATGGTGGGACGCGCCGTTCGAGGCTGCTGTTGTTGTCCCTGCAACAGAACTTCCGCAGGTAGACGATGGCCATGCTCCAAGTGAAAAACCAGAGGTTGGTGCTGCCACTGCTGCACCGGAAGACAACGGCGACCATGCAGATGAGGTTGATGACCAAGTTGAAGCAACCACTCAGTCACCACCAGACGAAGCGAGCCCACAGACCATTGGCAACGACGACGGTGACCATGCACAGGACACGACAATAATAGCAGCCGCAAAAGAAGAGCAACAGCCAACCGAGCAGGAAGCACCGGAGCCGATCTCGTTCAACCCCGAGGACGTGTTCGAGTGGTCGCCGCCGGAGGCCGTGCTAGCATTAAAGCAAGCGACCAACGCGCATGATCTCGCGGCCCAGTGGAAGCGGCACGTGCGTGAGAAGATCGAGGCGATTCGCGGCTTCCAGTTCGGCGGCGACGTGCTGCGCGCGTTCATCCGCAACCGCAAGGACGAGCTCATCGCGCTGCGTCAAGAGCTATTCGGCTGATGGTCCGAGGCGACCATCCTGGTCACATTCGAACTGTTTTCCGATGGTGCAACGTTTCATGCAAATAAAAAGGATTTACTTTATAGATAATGACTGCACATGCAGTGTATTGTACAATCCAATTATCGAGGTTTATGCAAAATATTGAATTACCGGTATGCTATTTTTGAGGATATTTGACGTGAAACAGTAAAACCGCATATATAGAGGTTAACTGGTGCGTATTTATGTACATATCCTCTATGTCGATGCTATGGCGGCCTCGGATAACTGCTATGCTGGAATCGTATGGGATTTTGTATGCCGTGCAATGCATACAAAATGCCATACGATACCGACATAACAATTATAGAGAGGGTTGAGAGAGGATTTATGGTTTAATTTTGGGTATTCTGGTCTATTTTGGGAGAGTGGGCCGCCGTGTTTTGTTTTGTTCTGGACGCCTCGATTTGCAGACAGAGAATTCACCGACAACACCACCATTCCAGTCGTCCAAACGCCTGCGAAGAAGAGCTCTCTGTCCGTCAGAGCTCTCCGTCCGTCCGTCATGACCGCCTCCTCCCTGCTGCGCCTGCGACTCCACCGCGTGTCTGCGCACACGTCGCGCCTCTTCGCTGCCGCGCCCTTCTCCTCGGCTGCCGCCAGCGTGGAGGAGTCCGTGGTTGCTGCCGCCGCCAAGGCTCCGCGCCGTCGTCTGCGCGAGCTGCCGCCCCCACTCAAGCTCGTATGTAGTATCTATTTCTGTTTGTGACTGCTTCCGATGGCGATGGTGACTAATGCTGTTGTTATGCTGTTATGCGTGTGCAGACGGACGCAGCAGCAGAGCGCATTCGCGAGCTGCTCGAGGGCAAACCAGACGCGGTCGGCATCCGATTAGGCGTGCGAACGCGTGCGTCACCACCGAACAATATTTAAAGCGTAGCTGCTGGATGAAGCATGGCACTGATGGCGTTATGATGTGTTGTTATGTGTGCAATTTGCAGGCGGATGCAATGGGCTGTCGTACACGATGAACTACGCAGTCAAGAAAGAGAAGATGGAAGAGGAAGTGAGCGAGAAAGGTGCGCCTGCTAATTATTTTCGTATGCTCACGCCATTTGTATTCATGGTATCACTAACGCCCATGTTACTACCGTGTTATTTATTTATTAATCAGGGGTGCGTGTGTTTGTGGAGCCCAAGGCGCTGTTCCACGTCGTAGGCACGACGATGGATTTCCAGACGACGCCCGTATCGTCGGAATTTGTATTTGAGAACCCGAACGCCAAGGGCAGCTGCGGCTGCGGCGAGAGCTTTAATGTGTAGTCCGAACCTACAGACAACGCACGCTCGTCCATTTATTTCTACGACACCACTAGCCCCACATAATAAACAGAAAACTGAGACCAGAGTATAATCCCAAAAGTGATCTTCAAGCTCTTCACCATTGCATTATTCTCCTGTCGACGAACAAACAATAATTAAATTAATTGGATGTGTGATAAATTATCCAATAGCTCTTTTCTAGCTGCGCTCATATGATTTCGACCGTGGACTTCTTGAGGTCGTGGAGTGGTGGCTGGCGCGTCGCGTACAATGCAAACTGGTCTGGCGAGAGTCTGTCGATGTGGCTCGACGTGCGATAGTCGAGCTTCTCGTGGCCCACCGAAAAGTGCGTCGCGCGGAGGTCTGTAATACCCACAACAGGTTGAGACTTCATGAGGAGGACACTCCTCAAATAATGTCCACAAAGACAACAATATAAAACGCACCGTTCTTGACCGACGCGGCCATGACCGAGGGCTTAAAGCCCTTAAACTTGTTCTCGAAGGCGCTCTTGGCCTCCGAGACGTACTCGACCTCGTCGTCGTACGACATGCCGCGCGTCGGGCGCGGGCCCGTCGTCTTGCGGATCTCGTTGCGCAGCCGGATGGTCTCGGCCACGGCGTCCTTGTCCCACTGGGTCGCCAGCTGCGTAGACGTGATGAAGGGCGCAACTTCGCCACTAAAGCCCGCCGAGGTCTTCGTGAGCATCTCCTTGTCCTCGGCGCTGAGCCTGGCCGCATACTTGTGCATCTCGCCCGTCGGGTCCAGCTGCTTACTCGCGATTGTAAAGTCGCGCTTTGAGCCTTTCTCGCCAAACTGCACGTGGCACTGCTTGTTGATGTTGTCGGCCGCGATGGCCTTGGCGTTGCTGCTTGTCGTACTTTTCCCTGCGAACTGGTTCATGGCCGAGCTGCTGGACTGGTACTCGGCCGAGTCGTAGCCAAAGACCACGGACGCCTGCTGCCGATTCTGGTGGCCGACCATGTCTTCAAGCTTCGCGTTCGTTCTCTTGCTTCAGTCGTCACGAGGCAACTCTCACAATCGCTCTCTGGCTATTGGAATGTGACTGAACTCAGCGAGTCTGAGTGCCGCTCATCACCAGCCAGGCGCTCCTATTCTTGGCGACAAGACCAGGATCTGCTTTCCCAAAGAGCTCAGAACGACTGGAGCGCAAAAAATCTAATGTTAGGCCACCCAAGATACGCAACACGGAGAAAAATGGATAAACCAAGTTTTAGCAGCGTGCTCGTTTAGTTGATCTTGGCGTTGCTAAAGTCCATCTCCGGGTGCTGCGCCATGAACTTCTGCAGCACGCTCTGCTTCTGCATCTCGTCGGCAGTGGGCAGCCCGAGCGCCTTCTGTTTCTGGTCGAACATCATCTTCTCGACCGTCTGCCGCGTGTCCGAGTCCAGGTCCGCGAGCTTCGAGTTCTCCGGCTGCACTTTCTTCGTGTCGATCTCCACGTCGCCTTGAATGATCGTCTTCCACCACTCCATCTGGTTGTCCTTCTGCAGGTAGACGCAGATGCGGTTGCCGTCTTCCAGCGTCCAGAAGCTGTCGTCCACCTTGATCTTCTTGTAGAGCGGACCGTCCACTAGCGTAGGACCGTTCTTGAGCCCCACTTTGAGTTTCGTGGCCGTGATCTCCACGGTCACCTGGCGCGATTTCGTGCCTTCAGCGACAGCAAAACTCGCCTGCGCCTCCTGCAAAGTCTGCGTCCACACGTACTTGTCCGTCGTGCCGCCGTTGCCGACCGGAGCTGTAATATTAATAAAAACCACATGGATAACGCAATTGTTAGTACGAACACATCATCAACCGTAATGCAAACATCAATGCAGGCAACGTACGCGGTCCGCTGTCCTCCTCGTCCTCCTCCTTGTCCGCATCCACAGCCGCTTCTTCTTCCTTCGCCTCCTCCTGCTTCACTGACTGCTTGGCTTCCACCACTGGCGTTGGCTCGTCGTCCTCAACAATCTCCTCAAAGCGTGGGGGCTCAACCGCAGCCGCCGCCGCGCGCGCCGCCTTCTCGGTCTCGTCCTTCTTCTTCTTCTTGAGTGCGTCCTCCGCCGCCTTCTTCCGGCGCTTCTCGTCCTCCTGCTGCTTCTTCGCGAGCTGGTCCTTCTCTGCCACGTGTGCCTGCTTACGCACGCACTTGAGGATCGTCTCCTCGACCATCTCGGGCGACGCGCCTGTGAAGAAGTCGGTCTTGCGGCGCAGGAACGAGAAGACCGTGTCCAGCAGCGGCTCGATGCCGCGCTGCGTCTGCGCGATGTTCATCAGCAGCGAGTCGAAGCGGTCGGTCTCGCTCATGGTGGCGTTGGTAGTGTGTGGCTTGTGGGTTAAGCTTGGATCGCGTGGAGGCGTGAGCGCAAGTGTCGCCTCTTCAGGTTCCAACCAGCAGATACGCTTTGAGAGTTTCCAGAAAAAAATGCAACTTATGTTGCGTATCTAATAGTTAGTGCAACTCAACCAAAAGTTTATCAGGTTAACCTAAAGTTAGCGTTTTTTTTCGTGTCGCGGTTGGCGCAACATAAGCTGATCGCATTTTGATGCGCATCAAATCAAATGCCACGTGGCGTTACGATTCTACGTGTGTGAGGCGGCTATGCGCTCTTCTTGCAAGCGTGCTCAGTGCCAACGAGTGCCACGGCAGCGAGCTCACTGTATTATAGGTTCAATTGGCAGACATCACTCGCACTCATACATCCCCATTTTACAACACAAGAGGAGAAAGAAAAAAATGGTGTGAATTGGATACAACGCGACGCACTCGTCAGCCTTCTCTTGCCTGCCTGCTCTTGACTATCTACTGCTCTGATGAACTGGTGTAGAAAACGAAGACGATGTACAAAGAGGTGGACGAGTGGGTCGCAGATTCACAAGGGGGCTATGAACGCAACGACTGGTTTTCTACTGGAAAAGTGGCGAGCGTCGGTCGGTTTAACCCAGAGTGAGGCCGATGCCGAACTTGTGGGCGTCACCGTCAAAGTTCTTGGCGTCGATGTGCGCGCTCGTGGCCAGCGACAGGAACGGGCGGATCTTCTGCAGCAGCACGAGCGAGACGTGGCCGTCCGACTCGACCTTGCCGGCGTACGTCGTGAGGTGGTCGGCGTTGTAGCGGCCGCCGACCGTGAGGTGGTTCGAGCCCGACTTGAGGTCGTAGTCGAAGACCGCCGAGTAGATCGTGTCCTTGGACAGGCGGTGGAAGAACGAGCCTGAGACGGCGTTGAACTTCTTCTTGGTCTGCAAAGTGGCCGTGAAGTCGTTGCCGAGGTAGCTCGCCGCCACGTTGTGGTCCGTGAACGCCGACTTGTCGAGCGAGAACGCGGCCTGCGCGCCCACGAGCACGTTGTCGAAGCCGTAGACGGCCGACTTACTGATCGTGTTGGTGCCCAAGTTGGCCGAGCCCTCGACCGAGAAGGCGCTCTGCACATACTCGGCGCCGACGACCGCGACGCGCTTGGCGTTGGCGTTCTTGGCGACCGAGCCGTCTTCGACCTTGGCCGTGATCTTGAGGCCCTTGGTGAAGAAGTTGGGGAGCTCGGCCTCGGTCACCAGACGGCCGTGCGTGGTCACCTGGAGCTTCTTGAACACGACGCCCGACTGGTTGTGCGCGAACGAGCCCGAGAGCTTGGCCAGGATCGACTTGTTCGAGCCCATCTCGCCCTCGGTCGTGAAGTTCACGCCGTTGGACGCATTCGTCTTGATCTTGAGCTTGCGCGAGAAGTCGTAGTCGTCCTTGAGCGTGTTCTCGGCGGTCTTGGCGAGGTCCTTGTAGAGCACAACCATGGTTGCTGCTTGCTGGGCTTGTGTGCTTGGCTTGCTTCTTGTTGGCGAATGATTCACGAGAGCACTTGAAGGACAGAGAAAGAGGAGGGGAGAAAATTACGTGGAGCTTCCCGCTAAAGTGCGAATTCCTGCGTGGATCGAATCTTGCTTGCCGGTCTTTTCTGCCAATTAAAAGGCTGCATCAATTTGAAAATCGCAAACACGCGAAAAGGGACTTTTGGCTCGGAATAATGGACCATCTCCTCAGAAAGCCCAAGGGATAACAACAGCAGGAACCCCATATGGTTGAACGTCACCACCAGCAGGTCAAAGAAAAGAGAGAGTCTACGCGGCCCAATAATGTGCCGTTATGGCTCAGCACTCGGGGTCTCAAGCCAGTCCGAAGGAAAGCATGTGCGTCACGCCAGACTGGTGCTTGTGTCACGGGTTGAAGACACGCAACAACACTCGTACTTTGCGCGTGTGTCTCTGTACCCATGAGTATTTACGCCTTTTTACGGTCATCAAGCCCCCACTTTTTACAGCTGATCTCATGTTGCTTTGCTTTGCTTTGTATCAGGGGAGCTCTTCTGTTTGTTTGTGCGGCTCCCGCTTGCGTCTCTCTTCCCCCCTTTCATTCCGGAAGAACACACGCGCCCCCTTCATCCCTATCGCCACCATGCCTGCCCCGCTCTTCAAGGACCTTTCCAAGGTCGCCGCTGACACGCTCAACGACGACTATGACTTCTCGCGCAAGCTCAAGATCAAGAGCAAGGCCGCCAACGGCGTGACGTTCACGACCGAGGGCGCGCTGAGCAACAACAAGGTGATCCTCGCCAAGGTGGCCGGCGGCTTCACGCACGACGGCTCGGGCGTGGTCTTCAAGAAGCTGCAGATCACCACGCAGGGCCGCCTCGTGACCGAGGCCGAGCTCCCAAACGTGCTCACGCAGGGCCTCAACCTGACGTTCAAGCTCGAGGACGGCTCGGTCGCCAAGAACGCGAGCGCCAAGCAGGTCGGCGTACTCGGCGCCGAGTACAAGCAGGACAAGTTCTCGTTCAACTCGGAGGCGGACTTTGTCGGCAACTCGGTCAAGGCCGCCGGCGTCTTCAAGCAGGACAACTTCCTCGTGGGCGGCCAGGCCGCGTTCAGCATCGACAAGTCGGCGCTCACGGAGCACAACGTCGGCGTGTCGTTCGTCGGCGGCGACTTTGCCACGTCGCTCGTGACCAAGAAGAACTTCAACGCGCTCTCGGCCTCGTTCCACCACAAGCTTTCGGCGCACACGATCTACGCCGCCGTGCTCGACTACGACCTCAAGTCCGCGTCCAACTCGCTCAACGTGGGCGGCCGCTACAAGGTCGACGCCGACACGACGTACGCCGGCAAGATTAACTCGGAGGGCTTCGTCTCGCTCGCGTCGATCCAGAAGATCCGCCCGTTTGTCACGCTCACCACGAGCGTGCACGTGGACGCCAAGAACTTTGAGGGCGACTCGCACAAGTTCGGCCTCGGCCTGACCCTCGGCTAAGCATTATGCCTATCAGCAGTCACCAGTGGAGGGTGATCTCAATGTGAGCGACCCACCCACCTCTGTGAAAGAAAATGAATCAATGCAGTCAACCAACCACCTTCATCTTCAAGCTGCTACGAAACCCGTGCGTCTTCGTTTGAGTGTGTGTCTGTGAAGATTGTGAGTTTGGCTGAGATGCTGATGAATGCGTGTGTAGTAAGTAGACTCGCTCCCTTCTCGATCGATGAACTAGAAGCAAAACAAAAACAACCAAAAACACCACCATGTGCTCTCACGCGTTGTATTCAATAATACCTCAACGCCCTTGTTTCAATCGCTCGTGTGTAGCCATCTCGTGGATGATTTGCATGGATAGCAACCGAGAAACTTCAACCTGCCGACCAGAGTCAGAGCCACATCACACAAGTTCACAGGCTTTCCAAGTCACTCGACTCGGTTTCAATTCTGAAAGTTGCGGGCAAGTGTGAGCCTGAATCAAGAAGACTGACTGACACGCATGCGATGGAGTTCTGGAAATATGAAAAATGAAATTGGCGGTGGCCATAAGTTATTGGAAATGCAAATTGATATCCTGTAAAAGAGCTCTGCATCTGTAGCATGAGCTCAGGCTTCAGGCCTTGGCGCGCGCCTCGGCGTTCGAGCGGCGCTGCTTGCCGACGCGCTCGAGGTAGTTGACGAACGTGAGCTCGTCGCTGTCGCCGAAGAGCTGCTTCATGCGCATCTCGAGCTGCGACTGGCCGTAGCGCGCGAAGAGGATCGCCATAGTGTCGTCGGCCGTGATCGTGCCGCAGTTCTTCTTGTCGTACGTCATGAACTGCACGACGTTGAAGAGGTTCACGGGCTCGAGCTCCGTCTTGTCCAGCAAGTTACGATTGAACATGGACCGGAGCTCGTCCCAGTCCACGACGCCGTCCAGGTTCTCATCGGCCTCCCAGATCATGTCGCTGATCTCCTTCTTCGAGCAGACCTTGCCGAGCGCCTTGATGGCCTCGTAGAGGTCCTCGTTCTTGATAAACTTGCTCGCGCTCGCCTGGATCGCACCCAACTCGCCCACGGCCTTGTCCACGCTCGCCTCAAGCTTCTTGATCTCGTCCTCGATCTCCTCGCGCGTCATCTTGCTGCCTTTCTCGTTGAGCATGGGCGAGACCTCCGGGTTGGCCTTGCTCGCCTCCAGCCGCTGCTTGCGGTCCTTGCTCGCGCTCACGGCCGCCGCGATCTTCTTCTTCTGCCGGTACGACGCCACGTGGTCGAACACGCGACGAAGTTCACGCTCCTCCTGCGCGATCATGCCCTTGGCGTCGTCGTTCATCGACATCATCTTGATACGCGCTTGAAGGCTGGGCTCTGTATAGGAAAATATTAGCTGCTTGGCGTGGGCTCCAACACGCGCATTCGTGGATGAGCCCCCTATATAAATACGATACCAAGCACAGCTCACCTTCTCTGGATCCAATGCTCAGGTCAAGAGGGCAGCTAATATCGGATAGGATGAGCAACAGGAGATCCAAATATATATTCACACAAGCAGGCTTCTCACCACCACCTGAAGTCTCTATTCGCTTGGCTCTAATTGGGAAACTGTGCTTGGCTTGCCCTCAAATAGAAATGCTACTTACATGTCCTCGGCTTCGCCCACGAGGCGCGCGACCATGACGTCCACCTCGCTGGGCGTCATGGCCTCAGCGTTCAGGATCGCGTTGCAGATGACCGTCGTGTTCTTCGTCGACTTGGAGTGCACCCACACGACGCCGTTGGCGCCGATGGCGATCTCGAACACGAGCGTTCTACCCAGCGCCGCGAGCACGGCGCAGTCTTCCTGCAGCAGGCTCTTGGCTAGGCCTATGGACGTCTTAAACACGTAGCCGTCGTTGAGCTCGCCGTAGATCGCGAGGCCCGTCATCCAGTCCTTCTTGGTCAGGTTCGCGGGCGCCTCGCACGTGACCTCGGGCTCCAGGTCCTTGTTCGTCTTGCTCACGCGCGCGTACACGAGCGAGCCGATGCGCAGGCTCGGGCGGTTCCGCTTCGTGGCGCCGTCGAACGCCAGTGCGCCCAGCGTCACGCTCGATCTACAAAAAGAGGCACGCACACATTAATAAACGCAATTGTCAGCATTAGCATCAGAACGTTGTCCTTATATAAGGAGAGCTTGGTGGCTTAATACGTACGCTGCGCCAATGTTGACACGGTAGAGCTCGGCGTTGCGGTCCGTGACGACACCGATCACGCCGTCGTCCATGGACGCCACGTACTATTGCACGCACAAGAACGAGAAGAGCAGTTAGGCACGAGCCAGGTGATGATATTGAGCATGGTGGGGCGTATGCTGTACGCACTCGCTTATAGTTGTAGTCGACCCAGTATCTGTTGGCGGGGCGGTAGCGCAGGATGCCGGCGTTCGTGCACACGATGCGCTCGTCCGGCAGCTGCTTCAAGCCCGCGCCTGTATCGCAGATACACACATACAGAGAGCCAAGGTGTTAGCACACTTTCACCCACCATTCGCCAATGTAGTAGCCATCAAGCAAGCGACTGAGCGATAAAGCATTGTCGTACCGAGCTTGACACGGCGCGTGGTCTTGGTCAAAACGGCCGTGACGTCGTCGCCGGGCAGCACGACCGTGGGTGCGAACGTGAAGTCGACCGCACGTTGCGCGTCTTCGAGGAACTTGGTCGCGTCATTTTCCGCAGAGGCGGCGTCGTCAGCAGCTCGTCGCTTGGTCGCCATCATCACTTGCTTGGAGCTCTTGGGCTCGGGTTATTGATTGGTTTCCTAGACTGATGAGGCGCGCTGGTGTACTCGCTTAAGTACGTACGAAATGCCGTTTGGAACCCCGACTTTGACTGGTGCGAGTCCAGGATGAAGGCATGCAAAGCTGTGTGAAGGAATATCTGTGCTGCGTAGACTTTGCAGCCCTGATGTGTATCCAACAA
Source organism: Globisporangium okanoganense (assembly GCA_023334035.1). Lineage (NCBI taxonomy): Eukaryota > Oomycota > Peronosporomycetes > Pythiales > Pythiaceae > Globisporangium > Globisporangium okanoganense. The sequence continues at coordinate 4,565 of JAASFY010000179.1, read as the reverse complement.
ACGAATATGCATGTCCATGTGAACATGTACTATTGGAGGCAGGTCCGTGTGGCTCCTGCGTTACGACACAGAGAACGAGGTAACAAGATCTCGCGAGCTCAGAAGCTGCAGAGACGCGGGAGCTGGCTGGAGAATCACCTCGTAGAGCTCTTCTGTAGTTCATCGTGATGCCGAGTGTCTGCCGCAGATTAGCCAGGTCAACTCTGTCGCTGCACACAAGAGAGAGCAGCAACAACAAGAGGAGATATAGACCTCAAACCAAATCCATCAATCGATTCGTCTGCACGTGTTACCGAATGCGTCGCTGCACACAATGACAGCCACACAACGATCTGTTGCCGCTGCACTGAGCTCCACCACGCTCTCCATCGCTCACGCACACCTCTGGTCGCCAATGACTGCTGCTGCTAGCGCCATTTTCCGATCTCCAACCTGGCTGCGATCTTTTTTTCTTCTCCTCTGCTTCGTTTCTCTTCGTCTACACGCCTTCGTCTTCTGTTTTTTCTCTTCCTCCTAGCTGCGACCTACGCTCTCGTGACTGCGACCTGCTGCTCCTACAGTATTGCGATCACGGTCGGCCGCGTCCTCGTCCACGGCCACGGCCTCGTCCGCCGCGACCACCGGCCGCTGGGGCGCCGGCCTTGACCTTCTCGCGCGGCGTGTCTTCGATCAGGAGCGTGTCCAGATTCAGCGAGTCCGGTAATATATAGTAGCGGATGTTGTTCCCGCGGATACTTAACGAGTCGAGGCTCACGGGGTTCTTGCCCTTCACAGTCATCTTGACCGCCTTCAGGTGGGTGTTCATGCTGATGTCCACGCCTGCGCGTCCACACAAGCCAAAGTATTATTAGCATACAAACACCCACAGATGTATGCAGACAAGTGACGCGCATATGCACACGAACGCACCAGTGATGGTGCCATGGACGATCGTTCCGTTCTTGAGCTCGATCGTGACCGTCTCGTTCGAGAGCTTCATCAAAAATCTATTCCGCAATCAACGCACATGACGAGCACATTGTTAGCACAGCAGCACGCCACAGACACCAGCACTTGAACTTAACAGCACTTGACTGCCTATGTGATCACGTGTATGGCGTACATACAGCAGAGAGAGCAAGCGGGAGCACGTTACCTGACGAGCTTCATGGCGCCGACCTGCTTGCTTTCCTGCTTTCCACTGGACGACTCCCCTTTGCCAGCCCCCTTGTGGATTAACAGTACAGCAGATACTCCATTTTGTCTCTATTACAAGTGCTATTTTTATTTTTGTCATTATTCACCAATTGACACCTTAGACTATTTATCTTTATTTTGTAAGTAAAAATAAAATCTCGGTGATCATAAATTTTGTACAAAAAGTTTAAAGGTATTACCGATATCATTACAGTCAATATCGGTCAGTATATACCTGTACACAAGTACCGGTATCACCAGGTACCGACCACCCCAACCCAAACTGTGCGATCTTCGCAAAAGTCGCACACGAAGTGGCGGAACTACGGTTGGGCTGCCCCCCCCCCCGACAGGCCCCAGAATCCCGCTCTCCGACGGACGGCTCCAAATTTAGACAGTTCACTCAGTGAGTTCCCTATTATTAGACCTTTACTCTGAACAGACGCAATGGTACTGCCTCTCAGTCATTCCAAAGCCTTTCTCACGATGAACCTACGCTGAGCGCGCTCGTTCGACGACGACGGATCGAGCAAACTCTCCTCACCAGACAGTTCCCTCCAGCGCTCCAGCATCCCGAGATGCGCGACGTGGAGCTGTCTTCAGAGCTATTTGGTGTTCCGTTTCTCGTGTGGGTCCCTGAAGCCGCCAACAAAAGCAGGAAGCCAAGCTGCGTGCACGAGCACTGCGTGTGCGAGCCGGCAGTGAAGCAGGACAAGCACAGTGTAGTCGAGGACGTCGAGCACAAATCACTCCTTCTTTACGTCCAATACAAGTGCAGAGGAGAGGACAAAGTGTACTTTTCTACGATTGATCCCACCTACATGATTCGCATCGGGTTTGCCGCATCGTCTCGCCTCCCCTACATCACTACGCACAAGACCACCACCTCCAAGGCACTGCTCGAGTTCGTTCACGACGGGATCATGCCCCATAATGGCCTCTCCAACACGGTTACCAACATCAAACGGAGGCGCATGACTCGTTACTACCAGCTCTAAAACCTGTACACGGATCGGGAGCGCGGCAAGCCGATCGGCAGCTGAGATACGAAGGCTCCATCTGTTGAAACGTACACGCAGGTTCATCGGCTTCTCAACACAAAGAGTCTGAGCAAATTGTGGCTTGAATCGACCAAGTTGCACAGTTTGCTGAGTGTAAAGTGATGCAGTCGCTCAAAGTGAAGAATGCGGTGAGAATGGATCATTTTCAGAAGTTCTGCAAGCATCTGAAGCTGTTTTCTGCAAATGAGGGCAAATATCGAGTTTAAGAGATCCGAATGCTGCTTCTTCTCCAGAATGAAATCGGCCAGATAGTGGCCCGCAGCCTCACCAGCTCAGAAAACAACACCGAGACAGCTGCCGTGCTCGCTGACGCTCTCCGATTCCGACTTGACATAAGCGACCCAAAGAAGCAGCTCATCCTCGTATGCGACAACGCCGACGCAGTCCGAGGCATGGTGAACGGACTGTTTGACTCTCGTGTACAACTAAAGCAGGATCCGTTCAATGTGGTACAGAGGATTCAGATAAGATGAAGTCTAAGAGCGATAAAGTTCAGCTCTCGAGGGCTCTGTCAGTGACGCTGCTCGATCCGGCTGGAGAGCTTCCCCCGCCTGCTGAAATGGAGACGAGGTTGCGAGACGCCGTGGCTGCGATCGGGGTGAAGGATCTTAACTGTAGCGAGAAGGAGTGGCTTGGGTGTCTTGAGAGCAACATCAGACAAATTCGAGGCGGCTACATGGCGATTAAGAGCAACACGTACAACGAGGGCGGATCCGATATGAGGGTGATCTCCACCAGCTAGCTAGAGGGCTTCCACTCGTACCTCACAAAGCTGATCAACAGGAGCGTCTCAGTACATATGGGAATGAGGATACTCGACATATACATACTGCAGGTAAGTCACTCCCTTCTATCGCGGCTTTGGTCAGAATACTAACAGTGTCCTGTTTGTTATCAGGATAATTTGGCCATCGGCGCCAAGTTCGACTGCAGCCCAGATGCTGGCGCTACAGACTTTGTACAACTGTGCCAGACTGCTGCACACTGCAATGGGGCGACTTCGGAGTCACCACAGCTCCAGTTTGCGCTGGAGATGCTGTCGCACGAGATCAAAACCCCGAACTACAGAGCTACCTCGGCGAATGATTTCCCTCTCAGAAGTTGGCTGCGCTTGTTTGATGGCGCCCAGCACAACAAAGACCGACTAGAGGAGCAGCTGCATGAGCTGCGCAACCACCAGAACGACATCCGACCGCTTCTGGTGCAGCGCGCGCGCCACATCACGGTGGCCAAGTATATGAGTAAGAACCTGTTTGATGCTCTTCAAGCTGTCAAGGGAGACGTCGAATCAACCCGTGGTCTCAGTATTCACGAGTTTAAGCTGATCTGGCAGATTTGCATGGAACAGCAGCGATGCGGACGCGTTTGGGCTTCGTCTGCAGTTGTCACTACGATTCTGTACAATCTCGTGGCAAGCCAAAACGAATTCTAAAGATTCGCCATCAAGCGCAGGAGCCACGCCACAATCCTGCAATAAAATAACTCGTCCAAAGCACTAGAGCCTTCAGACGGCAAGTCCAGTTCGGCAACAACATTGTTCGTCTACAAACCTGGATCACTAGACGACGACCACGACAGCTTTCTGGAGAATGCGCTCTTGATTGAGCTCTACAAGCTATTGAGGGGAATTCCTCACATGAAGAAGAAGAAGAAAGAATTCAATTTGCTGTACGACTTTGCTTCCTGCGTCTGCACCGGCATCAACTTGAACAGCGACAGCGTGGTTAAAAGAAAATGGATAAGCATGGTGAAAGCAGACGCTCGAAAAATCACGATACCTACAATCGCGATACCAACAATCCCGATGCCAACAACCCTGCTCTTATTAATTATACACAAGCTCTCAGACCAATCATAAAGCGCACAACACCAGCAACAGTCACAGCCATAGTACCTCACGATGATGATCTCCAGTGCGAGCGCGAATCTGGAATTGAAGTTGCTCGTGCCGCGCGAGAGGGGTGCGTTTTCGACGCTGCCTGGCGAAACGAGTCTGGACTTCGAAGTGCGTCATCCGGATCATGAGCTACAAAATAGAAATGAACTGTGCCTAGTTGGCTCAGTGCAGCTCTCTCAGCCCTTGAAGGACAGCCTCAAAACCATCACAGAGCCCCATTTGGTATCGCTTCAAAATGCCCAACTTGCGATCGGCAACAACGTGCCTGGCAAACGGGACCAAAACCGCCAGCCATATCGACAATTCTGTCCTGGCTCGTCACTATCAGAATGGAAACCTGTAACGTATGCAAAACACACTTTTCGAATCGGGGACCAAGTAGTGGCTTCGCAAAACACACTTTTGGTATCGAGCACGTTCAAGTGCGAAAT
>JAASFY010000178.1:0-33768 GCA_023334035.1 Globisporangium okanoganense | reverse complement strand
TTGTTAACGCCGAAAGCACCCCAAATAGAGCCCTGTTTTAACGTTGTGTGCGCTTGACACGACAACCCCTTTTACACCTTTTTAGCACTAAAATCCACTCGTATTTAGCGTGGACAAAACGGATGAAATCCACAATACATCTCAAAATATAAGATCACAGCCTTTGACATGTGCACAATTTTAACAGGAGGATACCGGTATACCGTGTGTGTACCCGTTCACTAGGTCAGCGAGGTTGAAGAGGTTGCAACCTTGCGAATTTGGATTGCATGGACACATGTGCGTGCATTCAGGTGAGAATATTGAAAGTTATGTGAAACAAGTCTACCATCATGAGTATAGTAACCCACCCGGGTGAGATAGTGACTTTCCGCGCTTTAAAGACGTAGGGTCGAGGGAGTGACATTGGAGGGAGCAAGCCCGCAACGGCAAAAAGGCCACGAGACCGAGAAACGCACGGGGAGAAGCGCGGCGCCACGTGTCGGCCGCAGACACATCGATATTCGCCAGCAACCACGCAAGCGACTAGCAGCAGATCAACAGCAGCCCAACACCAGCAAGCGTCCGCACGCAACAGCGAGCAACAGACACAACCCTCGACGAAGTGAGTAGATATATGTTTGAGGTAATTTGCATAATGAACCCCATGAGTTCCACCCGGACCCCAACTTGTAGCGCGTCTGGACCAGCGCTCTCACTGGCGTGTCGAACGCGCCATGGGATGGAGCTCTCGTCGAACGAGGCTCCTAGCTGGCGGTGGCGGAGTCCGTCGTCGGTGCGACCACAATCGAATGTGGTTGGCTGTATACGAGCCAGGAAGAGCCGTGACGGTCTCTAAGAACGGCAGCACGTGCGGAGCACGTCGCCAAGCGAAGGTGCACGCTAGAAGTGGACTGGCAGTCTGAGTGTAAATCTGTTTTTATGTTTTGTAGGCGAACGGTCGCGAGGAAACTTACTGTATAATACCATTCATATGATACAGTATTTGCTTGGCTAATGTCAAGATGGTGGTGACGATGCACAGCTTCCGACCCCAGTTGTATCTCTTATATCCGGATACTCGTTCGTCCAAGTGCAATCTGAGCGAGAGGAGCTTTGAGCGATATCTGGATAGCAAGCCCATAGGCGAAAAGATGATCTGAAAGTTAACTGCATGTTGATCAACTTTGTCGGAGGTGACGGCCAAATGTGTATGCACGTGAAGAGATTGTACTGATGCAGCAACAGAGTATGCTTGCACATGATACTCCCGAAAATCCATCAATTCTCCAAAATAACCAGCAAAAAATCTCGTTGTGGCTGAAGTAACAAAAACGTTGCCGATTGTCAGCTGAATAAAAGCCGTGAGACCAGCATCAATATCGACATGAGCCCCTGGCAGAGCAATAGGATATCCAACCACGCAGTAAAGCACGCACCGCAAGCAAAGACAGCACGACCATCGATTCTACAGTATCCATGTCAGAAGCTCGTGCTTGCTCTTCGCCATGATGCCACGCTAAAGTAAAACACATAACCCTATCCCGCATCTGCTGGCTTTCTTTTGCTCGCAACAATACAAATGGGGAAAAGCGTGGACTTCCCAATGTTACTTCAGCCCCAACCTTGCACTCTCCCACACAACGCGCACAACCATCCTGCGCGACGGAAGCAAGAACAAGCCAAAGCGTCATCAGCGCGCGTGAAGAGCCCGAGAAAACAGCAGCTCTCTTGTAGGTTTGAAGCGCAGCACGACAGCAGAGCACAAGAGGGTGAGTGTGTGACACCGCAGCAGCTGCTTACCATCCTATTCATAGTGTGCTGAACGCTGAACCGACTGCAGGAAGGACAGAAGACGGCAACTCCCCTCCCCCCTCCCTCCTCGACCATGAACGGGCGCAGTCACCCCATTAATTCCGTCCCGGCCGACCGCAACAGCACGCGCGAGTCCGACGGCGTCATCGAGCGCCACCCGCTCCCGCACGGACGCGCACAGCTCAACCGCGGCCCGCCGCCCCCGCTCCCCACCGGCCCGTTCGACGTGTCGGCGTCCCCATCGTCGTCCCCATCGTCTTCAGCGTCAGGTACTGTCGCTCGAAACGCGCCATTCCAAAACCGCTCGCAGCCGAGGAAACCGACAACGCGTGGCGCAGGCAACATCAATACCGGACTGCAGTTCCCGATGGCCGACTCGCTGGGCGTGAACGGCGGCAGCAAGAACAAACACGCGCTTAATAACGGAGCAGGAGGCGCGCCAGCGTCGTCGACAGGAGCGAATCTAGGGCCAGGCAATAACTACCAGTCGATGCACACGCCGATTGAGTCTAAGAAGAAGTCGCCACGAGTCCCGCCGACGACGGACATCCAGTCGCAGCGCGAACGCATTGACGAGAGCTCCGAGGACAGCTTCGACAACGGGAGCTATGCGTCGGAGAAGCCTATGGGTCCGAACGGAGACGGCGCCGGCTGGTTCCACGCCAAGATTAAAGTGGACAACTCGATCCACTGGGCGAACAACTACAAGATCCAGCTGCTGATGTTCCTGATGCTGGTCAGCGGTGCCGCAGTGACGATCAAGTTTGCGACCAACTCGGCCGACATGTCTGTCGGTATCGTGTGCGGCAGTATCATCACGATCATCTCGTGCACGTCGGTTGTGTACACGTTCCTTACGCGTCCAAGCTGGCGAAAGCACCCGAACCCGATCATTTTCTTCCGCAGTCTGTGCGACATCGGGCTCGTGTCGGTGCTGCTGGTCACCGAGATCTACAAGTGCGGAACGGGCGACTGCCTGACGAAACTCGGACAGACCTCGTGCTCGACGACAGCGGGCCTGACTCAGTTCTTCCTGTGGAGCTCCGAGAGTTGGTTCTTCGTCATGGCCATTGACATGCTCTTCTCGCTCCAGAGTCCGTTCACGGACTACAAGCGCAATGTGCGACGGTATCACATGTTTGTGTGGATCACCGGTACGTTGGGGATGCATGGCATAGCTCTTTGACGGGCGCATCACTCACTCACTTCATGGCAATGTTTTGTTGTTGTTGTTGACTACTGTAGCTCTTGTATCGGCGATCATCTTGATCTCGATCCCGGATTTCGCTGGTGAGTCGGAGTTCGGGTACTGCTGGACTGACAGCAAGAGCAAGCTGCGCGCAGATGAGGTGGGGGCCGCGGGCGACAAGAAGAACTACCTGTGGAAGTTGAATTTCCAGTGAGTCCTCGTCATTTTTTAGCTGAGATGGGTTGCTCTCGAAAACCCTTGTGTACTGTACTGACTCAATGCTTTCGTACTAGGTCATGGCTGCTGTTCTACGTGTGGTTGATCTTATTCTGGATCTACGCTATCACGTACGTGTTCGTGTTCTCTCTCCAAGCGGCATGGTGAATTTTAACTAATATGTCGTGACTTTTTGCGATTGCCAGGGTCATCTACTGGGCATACAAGCGCCTGAACTCTGGTCTTTCAGAGACGCTCCGAATGCGCCTGCGCGTGCTGCACTCGGTGACAATGTGAGTCTCGCGATCAAATCTTTCGAGAACTTCGTTTGCTTTAATCTGAACTAACCAATCTCACTCATTGCGCTTGCTTTTTCAATAGCTACGTGATTGCGATTATCATTTACTGGGCCATCACGTTTTTCATCTACGTTCCGTACCTCATTCAAACTCCGAAGACGCCGGAGATCACGCAGATGATGAACTTCATGATCACATGCAAGGGCTACTTCGACTTTGCCGTGTGGTTCCAGATGAACAACGTGCACGACAGTCTTGCGAAGGGAAACCCGAAGAAGACCGACATCGATGTCGATGTTGACTTGAGCCCTCAGGTCAACCTAGCGTTGCGCTGCGAAGTCCTCTACTACACGACGACCGGAATCATCCAGGCTGTGCGCGATGTGCAGCACCTCCCTCCAGGCGCGAACCAGCAAGAGCTCTATCTGCAACCGCAAGGCACGGAAGATAATCGTGCGTCGCTCGGTGTGGACGAGTACATGATCCGCACGAGACCAAAGGCAGCACTTGGCAAGGGAACGCTCTTTATCGACTACTGCCCGCACACTTTCCAGACGATCCGAGAGCATTTTGGTGTCGACACGAACCAGTACATCGAGAGCCTGAGCCGAACGACCAAGGTAAGCGCCTCCCACCTTGTCACCGCCAAAAATATATATTCTCGATCTAACGTTGCTTGAATTCTTCGTGTGTAACCAGGAACGACTGAGTGAAGGCGCAAGTGGAGCCTTCATGTTCTTTTCCCACGACCAACAACTCATCGTGAAGAGTATGAGCGACGAAGAGTCTGCTTTTCTGCGCTCGATCGCCCCTGAGTACGCGTCGTTCCTTCTGACGAACCCTGATAGCCTTCTCACGCGCTTCTACGGCTGTCACGCTATCCGGTTGTACGGCAAGACGTTCAACTTTGTGGTCATGGCGAACCTCTTCAGCACCGACAAGATCATTCATCGACGTTACGATATCAAGGGCTCGTGGGTGAACCGAAGTGCGAAGCATCCGTCGAAGGGCAAGCGAGTCACCTGCCGACACTGTAATGCGAAGTTTGTGTTCGGCTCGACCGACGCGGAGAATTGTCCTGCGCAGGTGGGCCGCCATGAGCCGAACGTGGTGCTAAAGGACAACGACTTGACTGCGCGCGTTCGTTTGGACCCGAAAGTGGCGGAGGAGCTGTACGACCAGCTGGTCAAGGACGCAAACTTCCTGTCTCGACTTGGCATCATGGACTACTCGCTGCTTCTCGGTGTGCACAACGTGGAGTACATGGTAAATCCAGATCTCGAAGAAGAAAGCGACGGACAAGTGCCTCCTACGTTCAGTGATTTTACTGGGAAGAATCGAACGTCTGCGCCAACAGACGTGATCAATCGAGGCGGAGGCAAAGGGCGCGTATCCAATCCGACCGGGAACGCTGCCGCGCAGATCAAGCAGCGCACGGGCTTGCCTCGTCTTGGAACGGGAACTCGTCGCGCTAACACGGTCGTGGGGCCATCGGTGTATTACTTCGGAATGATCGACATCCTGCAGCAGTGGACGATGGAGAAGAAGCTCGAGCGCTTTGCAAAGACGAAGCTGCTCGGCAAAGACACAGACGGTCTCTCGGCGCTGGCGCCGACAGCATACTGCGATCGCTTCAAGCGCAAAATGGGCGAGATTCTGTCGGTCTCGGTGCGCGACGAGTACGGCGAGCTGTACGACCAACAAGGGAGAGGCAGCGACGGCCACCGGCGCTTTATGTAATCGCTTGCTATCTGCTTGGTGAGCTGCTGATAGACGCGAAGCGGATGATCTGTGTAGTTCGTACAGGGTGTTTGGGAAATAAGACGCAGAAAGATCCAGACTCAAGGCGTGCTCAAGGCCAAGAACAAGTCTTCCACAGGTTACACTACTTGGCGGCCATGGCATCTTGGATTCTCGCCTTTTTGCAACCTGTCGACAGGACTGACTGCCAGTGCGGAACCAAGGGCAGTGAGTGAAGAGAATGCAGGTGACCTCACTTTATATAAAACTATCAACAAATTGCAACATGAACGCCCGTTTTGACTAATCCGATTGCCACCAACAGACAGCAAAGACCTATGGGAGAATGCCGTTGGTGGATTTCTGGAACTTGTCGTACTGCCGCATGCCCCAGTTGTTGTAGCTCCTGTCTACGAGGCGCAGGATCTGCGCAGAGGCAGCCTCATCCGAGCACTCGAGGAAGAGTCGGCGTCGAAACTCGTCCATGACAGCTCCTACGTTCAGAGAAGGATGAAGATGAGATACCTCATTCTATCACTTGAGGTAAGTAACATTGTCTAGGCGTACCTGCAGATTGGCTTTGGAAGCACGGAAATGGGGAATCGGAGATCGTCAGGTGGATGAGCGACAGCAGCTGAAGAATACGTCACAGTGTTTGAGCTCAACCAATCCAGGTAAATCTGGTTGTGCTGTACACAAACTGCCAATACATACCTTGATGTATTCTCGACGCACAGCGAGCATGCCTTCCAGGAAACGCTGGCGGAATCTCTGGAAGTGCTCCGACTCCTGGCCGCCCATGAGTTCGACCATTTCGACCGTGAGTTTGAACGCCGCGTCCTTCTCGAGACTGAATGCGCCACCCGGTGCGATGCCAAGGATGAAGCCAAAGTCGATGTGCATGATGTGCCCCTGACGGTCGATCATGATATTCCCATTGTGTCGGTCTTTGATCTATTAAACAGGATGCAGATGCGCATTTCGCACAGTTAATCATTCGTCTGAGTGACATCGTAAACATAACTTGGGAATAAAAAGAATGCGGTGCGTACCTGGAAGAGATAGCAAAACACGCTGGACGCGGCCATGCTGTTGGTGAACGTCTCACGCGCGCGTTTAAACTCTTCCGAGCGCTCGTTGCCAAAGAGCACGTGGAAATACACATCGAGCGACTCGTACTGCTTCTTCACGGCGTCAAGCGAGAGCGAGTCGGTCAGTGTCTCGATGAGTCCGACATTGGCTCCAGTGCACAGGATTCTGAGGGGAAAACAAACAAGAGAGCAGAAAAAGGTTAGTACGATCATGAGTTGCCTCACATAAAGCATTAACCAGCCGACAGAAGACTGACTTGTATGGCCGCAGGTAGAGTTGACCCAGCTCGTTCCCTTCAAAGATCGCCTGCAACGTCGACATGAGCTGCAGAGCAAAGACCTCCTGGCGCAGGTCGTCAAAGCTCTTCGCGATGATGCTCACGAGCGTCCACCCGGGGCGGCCTCCGTACTCGGAGGTATCTTTGATTCGCTGGGACTTTTCAGCCCACGTCTCGTCAGTTTTCTTTGAGACTCCGGTAGTCTCGAGCATGCTCGCAGACGTGCTCTCCTCGTACACGAGACGCGCGTCCTCCATCGAGAGCTCTTCTGGCGGCGGCTCGTTCTCAAGTTCGTCTGAGGCCACTGGTGCCACTGAGAGTGTCTCGTCTAAAGGTGCGTCTCTGTTCTGAATGAGCGCCGTGAGCCCATCCTCTTCGTAGCTGCATAGTAATTTGTCGAGCATCTCGGACTCTTGACGCCCAAGCTTGCGAAGGCTCGGTGGCTTTGCCTGAAGAAGCTTTGACGACGATGTATTATCGCCTTTGAAATGTGGGAACGTGTACTCGACCGCCACTGATGTTGATGATATCGCTTGTTCTGGTTCGGGCAGGATGGCTTCAAACACGAGCATCGTGGGCGCACGACATCGGGTCGAGAACACTTTGCCTTCATCCGTGGCCACACGCAGGATCTTTGGCGCTGATGAAAATGACGAAGAGCTACTCCCAGCACCATCAATAGGAATATACTGAATATGATGGTGATCATCATGATTCCCAGCAACAGCAATACCACCACTGGAGCTCAGCGTATGTTGCAGTCGTCGCAGGAGATCAGGGAGCGCCTTTGAGCGCGAAGAGACCGGTGTGACGTGGCGTAATCGCTCGGCGATCGCTGTGAGATTGTATACAAAGTTCGCTTCGGCGTTGAAGAGCTGCTCGTTGCTGACAAAGTCGTCCATCATCACACTCGGCTCATCAGCTACTTGCTGAAGGTTCTCAGTCGCGTTGACCACGTAGTTGAAGAACGCGGCGCCCTCTGCAGCCATTGGTGAGAATATCCCCAGGATCCGCTTTGCCGGCAGAGCGTCCACATCCGTCTCGTCTTCTTCCGAGGACGACGAGCAGCTCATGACGCTCACGATACGCTGCCTCCAGGTCCAGATCTCACTTTCGTGCTTCGCGTGGATCCACTGCATCGCTGGTGTCATGGGCGCAGCGTTCGCCATCAGGTCCGCCATGTGGAGAAAGTCGTCCATGGCACACACGACCGCGTCGGCCTGGGCCTCGGGCGCGTCCTTGAGCCAAATGTTCGCGACGAGCTCGGAATCCCCATCAAAGGTGCTCACGAGGTAGATCAGCAGCATGATGTAGTTGGCGCACACGACGTTGCCCTTCAGCCGCGCGTCTTCAAAGAGAGCCAAGCATTCCCAGACTGTGCGCAATGCAAAGGCCGACGAGCGCCGACAGATCGCGAGCGTGATGTCCATGTACAGGTGCAGCGACGAGAGCTGGTCGTCAGAAGTCACGTGGACGTACTCGTCGTTAAGGGACGCGGCCGGCATCATCGCAGGGTGGTACTCCTGGTCCGGGTACACACTCTGGATGAGCGGGACAAAGATGCCGACGAACTGGACCCAGTACTCGGCGAGCGCGTCCGGGTCGGTCTCGAAGATCGGGATGAAGAGGCAGATTGTTCGCGCAAACAGCCAGGGCATGCGCTGGTATTTCCGGAGAAAGCACATGAGGTTAAGCGCCGTGAAGCTCGCTGGTTGGCCGATGAGCACCTGCAGCTCCTTCCACTCTCTCCGGTGACAGCGTGGCGTCGACAATCTGCCTTCACAGCTCGCAATACTGTTCTCAGTGTCGAAGCTCTCGGACTTCCCAGAGCTGAAACAGTCGTGTGTATACGCCAGTGAGAAATTGGATTTGCTGCTGCTCTTGAGCTGGCTCACCATGTTCGACGTGAGCGCAACCACGAACGAGACGAAGTGCTGGCGGTGGGCACAAGAATCGCAGACGCGGGTCGAGCGCACGCCCATGGTGGCGCTCGGTCCGGACGACAGGATCACGTAATTCGAGCAGTGCCAGCGGCAAAATCCCATCCTGCAGCTCCCACAAACGTAGCGCCGCCTACGTAGCGCGCTGAACTCTATCTCGCACACGAAACACGCCAAGTCCGTCGGGGTCTTGTTCTCCACGAGCTCCAGTCGCCCCGTCATCATTGAGCGCACCGAGGACGGCGCGCGTCGAAACGACGGCTGCGACCTCAGACTTAGACTGTTGCTGCTGTTGGTGTTGCTGGTACTCTGACAGGTCTCCTCGATCTCCTTGCTGTCGCAGTCGAGCGTCATCACCTGGCTCGAGTTGGAGCTCGAGGCCGAGTGGGTCGACATTTGCCCAATCGAGAGCTGGTTCTGTTCCTGGTTCTCGTTCAGCGTTGGCTCAATGGACGAGAGGTGAGTGTCATTGTGTGGGTGCTGCTTGAGGGAGCTATTCATGCTCTCGATCCACTGCTTCTGGTCTCCAGATGTCGGCGCTGAGCAGAAATATTCGTGTCCATTGCTCGCAGTGAAGACGAACGCATTCGGGTAGACGTAGATCTTGCCGGCACCCGAGGAGACACTCGCATGAACGACGTGCACCTGGCCCTGCAATCGCTTGGCCACCTGCGCATCCTTCTTGGTCGCGTACCAGCTCAAGTGCGCATTGAAGAGCACGCAATACCACGTCTTCATGCGCCATTCGCGCGCCGACTGCCGCATGCGCAAGAAGCCGCTCATGGTCGACGGCGCGTCCACAAACGAGCCACCTTCGCCATTGCCACTCGCTCCTGTCGCAATGATCGCAATGGTCGCAGTGGACGGCCGCTTGAGCCGATGGCGGATGTGGTCTATCGTGCGCATGGCGTTCGCCGCACTGCTGACGCTGTCTGCGGACCGCGAGGAGCTCCACATGGTGTTGGTCGTTTGGGTCGATGTGGCCGACGTCTCGGTGGAGACGTGGCTCTGTGGCTCCTCCTGTGGCTGGCTGCTGCTGCTGTGGTTGGCGCCGTTTATCGCTTCTCCCGCGGTTGAATCTACTGCTGGGCTCAGTGGCAACGACAGCCCATCAATCAATGACGGACCATCCTTCTCCGAGTCCGTAGGCGAGCCGCAGGCGTGGAGGACGGCGCTGGCCATTGGTGCTGCGAGCGAAGAGTTACGCTCCAGCATCGGTCACTGATTGGACTGCGCGTGTGAAGTGGGCGAGTGGCGTTATGCTATCTATCGGGCTTGGCTCATGGAGGGAGGCCCTCCATGGATGATACATTCGAATACAATCCCATTTGGTTCTGATTTTTTGACCCGAAAAATTGGAAATGCACCCAATTAGTCAGCGTACCCACAATAACTAATTACACTCAGAAAGGGTAACCACTTTGTTTTACGAAATTACAGTTTCTATACACCTACTTGACCATTACTACAACAATACGCGTTGAATGGAATCATATGAACGGATATGGCCATATTTTCGCGCCATTTTTTTTTCGTGCGTCCAAAAGCGTTGCCCTTCAAAGCGGCGCAAAACTGTGGTTGAGCAACTCGCCGGCGGCGACCGATGGCGTCTGCTGCGACCGAGAAAGAGCGCGAGTTCGTGCGTTGGAAGCGGCGTCAGGACCGCTCACGCGCAGAAAGAGCCGCTGCGCAACAGCAGCAGTTACGAACCGAACGTGACGCGACGAGTATGCGTCACCAGCCGCCGCCGGGGCGCGCGTATCGTGCCGCATCCCCACTGCAGCAACACGTGCGCACGAGCGCTCTTCTCTATGACGAAGCTGGCGGAGGGCTGGATGACTCATATGCGCACGCGTACGCAGATTCTGAGCCGAGTCCATTGCGCCCGTTTGCAGAGACAGACGACGGCGCGGACACGGAGGAGGACGAGCTCATGCGCATGATCGTCGAGCGAGAGCGGCTGGAAGCACAAGCCGAGGCACGAGTAGCAGCGAAAGTCCCACGAGGCAACAAAGCGCAGCGATTCCAGATGCCGCCGCGCAATATGCGGCCCAGCGCTGTGCAGGTGAATGACGAGTTCTACTCGCCCGTGCGGCCAGCCGACGCGGCAAACGGATCTTCAGTGAGAGAGCAACAACGTGGCCACGCGCCTTTCCGTGGTGCGCGTGTCGTGGTGTCAGAGAGCCACCGCTATAAGCAGCCATCGTCACCTGTGTACAGCGACCAGCGCGAGCGACAGACCAAGTTCGTCAATTTCCAGATCCATGGCCTTCATCAAGATTCCCACCGCGACGTCATCAGCAACCAGGTTGAGCACGACGTACCACAGCAGCACCATCAACACTCTATGCGTGACCAGCGAAAGCGAGACAGGACACAAGTGCAGGACGCAGACGGCGTCTGGGACCTGTTCCTTCACGGGACCAGCGGTGACGACGACGCGTCGCATCGTCCGAACCCATCACGTGACGTGGCCACAGGGCAGAACAACATTTTCCGCGAAGAGATCTCGCTCTCCACGTCGGTCGACAGCGGCTTTGCGACTGCGAACGAGTCAACTGCCAACCGAGGACTCCGTGGACCAGCTCAACAACAACACCAGCCCAGCAGTGGCTCGTTCTCGATCGAATCGACCCCGCACGTATCGTACTCGCCGCCAATGTCACCAGCACGGACGAACTCTTCACAGCAGTCGTCGGATCGCTGGCGGCGCTCTGAGGATTCAAGCCACGTGCCAAATTCGTTATCGCCGGCAGTGTTCCCGTTCTGGAGCGTCGCGTTCCTGCTCAGCTGTGTGGTCGTGGGCGTGAGTGGCTTCCTTATAGAGCACGTGATGGACCTGTTGGGCAAGTTCTCAAAGAGCGCATCAACACTCTCGCTCTCCAAGCACGAGCAGAAGCAGATGCACACGCGCCTCGAGCAGCTCCAGTCCGAGATCCACGGCTTTCGGTACACGGCGTCGGAGATTGAGGTCCACTCGCAGCGCGTGTTTGCCGAGGTGAAGACGCACTTGGACCGGATGAAGAGCGAGCGCGAGAAGCACCAGCTGGTGATCGCGCGCGAGATGAACGACCTGCGAGCCTACATGCTGCACATGATGAGCGACATGGTTGAGCAGGAGCACGAGCTCATCCACACGCGGCTCAAGCACGTGGCGGCGGTTGAGGAGACGACCAGGAAGGCGGTTTATGAGGTCGAGAGGCCAGCTGAGACGGCTTTGGATGGTTCTGAGCCATCCACCGTTGTCAAGAAGAGCGAGGTGACGCAGCCAGCTGAGCAGCTTAAGCAGGAAGTGCCGCCTGTGGTGGACGTGTCGACGGTCATACAGATAGAGACCCCACCTGCCGTCGAGGTGCTGGTGCAGATAGAGAATGCGAGTCTGAAGCTGGAGTCCGTGCCGCCAGCTCCTGCTGCTGCACTGAGCCGAGGCGAAGGCGTGATGCTCATGTCCTGGGAGCTGCTCATGATGCTGACTGCGATGAGCATCCTGGGCGGTCTCGTGGGGCTTCGCGTGCGCAATGTGAACCGAAGAAAACGCTGGTTTGAGCAGCGCAGGATCCGGCGCGAGCTCCGCGCGACGCTGGAGCAGGAGCGTGCAGCGCGTGAAGCGGAAGAAGACGAAGACGAGGATGCCAGTGATGAGGATGACAGCGACGAGCTTGGTGATAGTGAAGAAGGTGAAGAGGACGAGGACGAGGTTGGTGAGGACACCAATAGCGAAGACGACTGGGACGACGGCGTGACAGAGAGCAGCATTGAGACCGTGTCGCTCTTGAGACGCGCGACTGGACTCACGCCGCTGGGCAGGATGCAGGCGCCCAGCAGCGATGATGATGACGATGGTGACGATGATGAAAATGGTGGTGAGCCAGCAGCCAAAGGCAGGTCCGAGCGCAAGAAGGTTCGTTTTCAGTCTTGAGCTGGTGGGTAGTGGGTTGACATTTGGTTGGCTGATAATTATACTTGTTGTACTGTTCTTGTGTGATATTGTAGCGCTATGCGTTCGTAAGGGACGATGGAGAGCTAGTGGCGCAGTCGCCTGGCTCGCGAAGGCGCAGTCCGCG
Organism: Globisporangium okanoganense; assembly: GCA_023334035.1. Classification (NCBI taxonomy): domain Eukaryota; phylum Oomycota; class Peronosporomycetes; order Pythiales; family Pythiaceae; genus Globisporangium; species Globisporangium okanoganense. Next base: position 21,157 of record JAASFY010000178.1, on the reverse strand, counting down.
GTTAGAAGAGCGCGTACAGCGCCATTAAAGAAATGTCGTTCAAAGTAGGATGGGCGACATACTATCCATCCACAGGAAAATTGAGCTTGTAAACAACCCACAGGAGGGAAGACCTCGCTTTTTTCCTTCAACTAAACCCACTCGGAGTGGGTTTAGTTTTGAGTTTTGAGTTTTAAGTGACCATCATTCCCGAGCTCTCTCAGTTTTCTGCCTGACAGACGAACGCAAATCTATTCGCGAATCTGCCAGCAGCTCCATATGCTCCGGATCGCTCGACGACCGGCGCTGCGAGCGCTCTGCGCAACCAAGAAGCCCTCTAGCAGCCGCCTGCTGTCCACGAGTGACGCCCCCGCGAACGTCTTCTTCACCACGCGTGCGTAGCCGCCGAGCTGGTCGTTCAGCCTTCATTCTCCCGACTGACCAGCTGTCATTTGTATGGTTTGTGGCTTGTGCTTGTGGTGTGTGTAGGCGACCAGATCATCGGACGCGAGGTGCAGGAGGAGATCGGGATGGTGTCCGCGGCGGCCGTGCGCTCCAAATCGGTGCTGAGCGACATGTACGTGGCGCTCGCTGGGCTCTTTGGAGGTGCGTCTCTAGGTTGAACATTGTGCTTGAAGGTTGCGTGTTGTGTTCTACTAAATGACTCGTGCCGTGATTGAATGAACAGGTGAGGCGATCTCGTACACGTCGCTAATGAACGAGACAATGGAGGAGGCCGTGCACCGCCTGCAGTTCGCGGCGCAGTCGCAGGGCGCGACCGCCGTCGTGAACGTGCGTTTCGACTCCAACACGACGATGAACCGCCTCGTCTTCGGCCTGCACTGCTCTGTCATATGCTACGGCACGGCCGTGCGCTGTCAACCCATCGCCACAGTCCCAGCACCAGTCATCGCTATTGGCTCAGCTCCGCTCTCCACCAAGTAAATCGATTTTGATCCCATGGGTCGTGTTATTTCCTCTGTATTGACACCGCTGACCCACACTCGAGAAGCTGCTGTAGCTCTTGGCTCATGGCCTCCATGGCGTCACCACCTAAGCGGCTCGTAGGCTTTGCTGTGGTGGTGATGAGTGCTGGCATCGTGCTCTTCCTGTTGGGATTCGACCGGAAGCCGCCGCCAAAGTGCAACCCGCCCCCCTCGCTCTGCAGGAACTTATCGAGCTGCAGCTGCTGCAGTTTACGTTCACCGCTATGCTCGTGCTCACTCTCCTCCTGATTCTTCTTCTTCTGTTGCTGCTGGTTTAGCTCCTTTGCCTCCCATCCAAAGCTCTCGCCACCAATCAGATCATCACCACTTGTCAGCGTGTCCTCGCCAGTAGCGCTGTTGTCGAGCTGCAGCGTCGCGAGGAAACTGGGCCGCTTGACGCCCTTAATGCGCCCCAAAGTGCGCTTCTGCTGCTGGTGGAACGCGAGCTTCTGCTGCCGCGTGAGCTGCGCCACCAGCTTCTTCTCCTGGATCTGCTGATGACGCAGCACTCGCTCGTGCTGGTGCACTTCCCTCACGGCTGCAAGGTGGTCGTTCACTGTCGGAATGACAGCAACGAGAACCTCCAGTCGGTTGTCGTCCCCGTCGTCAATGCCCAGATCCACGCGAGCCACTGGTTTGTGAGACTTTGGATTCGATAGTGACGCGAGCTGCAGCTGCTGCTTGGTGTGTTGTTGCTGGCTCTGCAGGAAACTCTGGAGCTCGTCCACGCGCTTCGCTCGCATTTGGCTCTGCTTCTTTATTACGCTCTGGTGTTGTTCCTTAGCCTTTAGGTTGGAAAGCACTGGGATATGGCGCGCACTGCCCGACACATCCAGGAAGGCCGTCTGCTGGTCCACTCGCTGGTAGCCGTGAAATTTTTTGACATTTTCGACACTGTCATCTTCGCTCCCAGCTTCGAGGTCCGCTTTCCATCGATGCTGAGGCTCATAGTCTTCCTCTAATTGCTCCAGTTGGCGCAATTCGAGGACCTGGTGGAGTATCTGGCCCTTGCTCTCTCGGAGCACGCCCATGGGCGACAGTGTCATCGTGGATAATTTCGAGGAGGACAGTCGTGAGTTGGTGGTGCTGGTGGACGTGTTCTTGGTCGAGTCTGGGTTCTGAGGACCACTCAGTAGCGTCTGACTGAGCACGCGCCGCGCCACTTCTTCGCGCTCGCGCGGGTGCCTCTCGGGCGCGAAGAGCTCCACATGATTGGCTCTTCTTTGTTGCTGCTGATGCGCGGAAAGTGGCGATCTTCTGCTTGAAGCTGAGGTGTTCCTGGTTGAAGCTGAAGTTGAAGTCGATGAGCTCTTGTTTTCGCGACTGAAGGTCGTTTTGCTTGGTGCTACGTAGTAGCTGGCGCGCGAGCCCAGCAGGAACGCCAGTGGGATGTAGTCGTTTGCGATCGGCAGCTGCGCTTCTGAGCGTCCAGTCTCAGCCATTGTGCACCAATCCGATCGCACTGCCTTTGGTTCCAAGTCGAGTCACGCGTTGCACCTGAGAGCACAGAACGCGAGTGTCTGCATGACGCTTCTCCTCGTTATGTGGCTCGTGCAGACAATGAGCGATGCAAATGATCTTCGACGCTAAAAGTAGCCCCATCCAACTTGCTAACTTATGTTTAGCCCAGGGCAGAGGTGTCCGAGCATTTGATACAGCACCATTTGCCAAAACGTGGTCGCACTCAAAGATATCAAGCGAGTGTGTCGATAAGCGATGGGCTGCTGTCTAGGAGGAGGAACGAGTGTCGAAGAGGATGACAAGGCGCCGAGGGAGAACATGGAAATGAACGGCCTCGTGCCCAGCAGTCAGCGCAAGTGAGTAGTGGCTTTCAGATCAGGGAGTGGCTCGGGAGCCCAACATTCTGTGTTATAGTCTAACTCTGACTCCGATGGTGCTGTTCAGATGTCGAGATGTGCTCTGCGGTCTCCTCTTCATCGTTTATTGGATCGGCATGGTGAGTTTGCAATATACCAGTACCACTAGTTCTCATTTATCGATGGCATGTCAACTCTCAACCTTGCATCTCTACTCTCTGAAGGCCGTGGTCGCGATTCTAGCCGTGAAGACCGGCAAGCCACTCGGTCTCATCTATGGCAAGGACTACAATGGCGACGTCTGCGGCATCGGCAATTTCACGGACCGCAAGCTCACGACATACCCTCGTCTGGATCAGGACCTGCTCGCCGCGACGGCCGCCGGGATCCAAGTCGCCAACATGCAGTTCTTTGGTGTGTGTATGGCATCGTGCCCTCTCGCGGGCGCAAAGGTGTGCACGTACGACAACGCGAGCTGCTGGGTCTCGGCTCAGGACACGACGGCGACGCTCTTTCGGTGCATTCCGAGCGACTCGCAGGCGAACGAGACGATCCTCAACGAGGTCTGCATCGATCCAGAAGGCGCCGAGCCAAACTGCACGAACGCCCTGTATCTCAAGAAGCAGTGCTCCACGGTTTGCCACACCAAGAGAGTTCAAAAGGTCGTGTGGGAAATCGACGCCACGACGCCCAACCCGCTCGTCGAGCAGCTCCAGGGCAAGCTCCAGGTCCTCGGGCGCTTCCTGAACGATATGCACGCGGCTAAGTGGATCATCCTACTGGGTGGTGGCCTGGGCGCGATGGCCCTGGGCGTCGTCTGGCTCGTGGTGCTGCAGTTCTTCGCCGGGTGCATGGTCTGGCTCACGTGTCTGCTTGTGCTGCTCGTGCTCGTGCTCATGAGCCTCTTCTGTTCGTTCCGGTCTGGAGTTATCAGCGCCGACTTTCTCAGTGGACTCTCGTTCCTGGTGGACACTGCCAGCAAGGTGACGACTGCAGGGGCATCTCAGGTGGACGTTATTTCAGTCAACGTTACATCCGATATCTCCACCCAGACCCAGTTCAAGGTCGCAGCGTATCTCATGTGGACACTTTCCGGAATTGCCCTCCTCTTGGTGTTTGCAATGCGCAAGCGGATCCACATTGCTATCGCGATCATCAGAGAGAGCTCACGGGCGATCAAGACGCTGCCACTACTGCTGTTCTGGCCCGTCGTGCCCACGCTCTGCTTCGTGGCGCTCGTGGTCTACAGCGTCGTGATCGCCGCGTACCTACTGAGCTCAGACGACCTCGCGTCCGTCGTTCAGAGCTCGACCGCGCAGCTCACGAACCTAACGGCCTCGTACAATTTGACAGCTCTCAGCAGCTTCAACATGACGACGACCGGCGCGTCAGCCAAGACGACGCAGCAGGTGCTGCTGGCCTACCACGTCTTTGGCTTCCTCTGGACCAACCAACTGCTGCAGGCCATCTCGATCTGTGCGATCGCCGGCTCCGTGGCGCAATACTACTGGACGGCGCCTGAGAATGGAGGAGGAGGTCGCAAGCTGGAGGCGCGCTTCCCGATAGCGAGGGCTGTGCACAACACGCTGCGCTTCTCGCTCGGCTCGCTCTGCTTTGGCTCGTTCATGATCGCCTTTTCGCAGTTCCTGCGGCTCGTGCTCGAGTACGTCAACCGCAAGTACGTTCCGCAATGCATGAGGCTAGCCATTGGTACATGACGAGGTCACTCACTGTCTCTGAATGACTGACCCTCCTAGCACCAAGCAGCTTCAGCAGAGCAACCGCGTGGTGAAGGTCGCGTTCCTCGTGGTGCGCTGCTGCCTCTGGTGCTTTGAGAAGTGCCTCAAGTTCCTCTCGCGGAACGCGTACATTGTGATCGCGATGCAGGGCAAATGCTTCTGCGCGGCCTCGGTCGAGGCGTTTAAGATTCTCTTGCGTAACATTGCGCGCGTGGCCGTGGTCAACTCGATCAGCTTCTTCATGCTCTTCCTCGTCAAGACCACGATCACGCTCACGGTCGGCGTCGTCGTCTTCGCAGTGCTCTCGTCGTCGGCCAGCGCTACGATTCCAAAGGAGCTCGCGATCCTTAGTGGACCAGTGACGTCGCCCATGGCGCCCGTTCTCGTGGCCTGCGTGCTCGCGTGGCTCGTGGCCTCGGCCTTCGCCAATGTTTACGAGGCCGCAATCGACACGATCCTGCTCTGCTTCTGTGAGGACACGGCTATGAATGGCGAAGCGGCCAGCGAGTTCATGAGCGACGAGCTGCGGTGCATCATGGGTGGCGGTATTCATAGTGGGGCCAAGCACACGGTCATCAGAGTGGCATCGGCGGCCAATGGAGCCGAGTTTAATAAGGAAGCACCACGGGGTCAGTCAGCGACACCGTCCAGCAAAGTCCACGTTGACACGGAGATCTAGGCGAGCAATGGTAAAATATTAATATCAGCTTATATAGATTTAACACGCACACATGTCCTCCACCAGCAGACACCACACGCGCACCGACCAGCAATGTCTCGCCTGACCTGTCCTCCTGTCGTCTGCGGTCCATGCGGCTGTTGTTGTGTGTCTCTTCGCCGTCTCCTTGATCATCACGCTCATCCATCATCTCGTCGCTTCGCAATGGAGAATCATGTCATCCATCAATTCGCCTCGCTTGTCAAAAGATATTCTCTTGGGAAAATTAATTACACGTCGACGCTTCGCTGGTTGATGCTGAGCTGGTCCGAGGATCCGTTGGCGCTGGCGCCTGCGGCCCCACCGTTGTTGCCGGCAGAGTCGTTTCCCGACGGTGTGAGGCTCTGAAGGCCGCCTTGCTGCTGCATGGCCTGCATCCGCTGCTGGTACTGCTGCAGCATCTGCTGCTGCACCTGTGGGTTCGGCCACTGCGCGCCGTTGACGTTGCCCGTCTGCGACTGCTGCTGGATGATCTGCTGGAGCATGGCGGCCTGCTGCTGCTGGAGCTGCTGCTGGTAAACCATTTGTGGGTCCGCCGTGCCCTATCATATAGAATAGAAACAGTATTAGAAAACTGTTCACTGATCGGCAAATGCCGTATTAATTGTGCATTCAATACCTTCTTGGCAGGCTTGATGTCGTCGCGCGGGACAATGTCGATGAGGAAGTCAAAGACGTCGGTCTTGGTGATCGCCATCGCGATGTCGTTGCGCTGCAGCGTGCGGCGCTTGTTCTCCTCTGTGTGGATCCACGCGCGCAGGCTCAGCTCGAGAATGAACATCTCGCAGGCCTTGGCGAAGAGCACCGGCGCTTCCGCACTGATCATCTATGTATTATTCGGGCGACGAAGAATACGAATAGTCAGTCAATATGACTCCCACATTTTAATAAATATACGGAGAGTGGGTCTTTAATTCGTACCCGCACGTCCTCGTCGGTCTTCATGATCTTCTTGATGCGCGCGAGCGGGAGTTGGTGGGTCTTGAAGTCAAAGGCATTCGGGTCGATCTGCGAGATCTCCTGGATCTGGCTCTGCCAGAACGCATGCAGCTGCAGCTGCTGCTGCTGCATCTGCGCGCGCTGGTTCTGCAGCTGCATCTGCATGTGCAGGCTGTTCTGGTTCTCCTCGCTCGACATGATGTATTTTTTAGTCCTGCTGGCATACACACAGACACAGACATGCACATACCGTTAGCATCATACCCCCAACACATACAATACACCCAGCGTTCTCTTCATTCGCGCCCCAGCCATCAGCCATCCAAGCTCAATCACAGACGCCGCATTTGAGCCCATGAAGCCACATCACGTGAGTGAGTTGAAGCGGGTGATCACCGCTATCACGCATGAGCCAATTGGTGGAAAACAAGTGGCGCGCTGCACGCTCATTGGACGTACCCTTCGCTTTCTTTCTTGCTTTCTGGTTGGCCGGTCGCGTCTCCGTCTTGCGCTCCCATTCGCTCGCTTCCAAAAGAAGACGTCAAGGGGTTTCCCTCCAAAAGTCGATTGCGTTTGAATGATTAAACCTTGAGGAGGAGTAAGGTTATTTTACAAAATATAAGGTTTTAGAAGGAATTTGTGACATTAAACCTTGAAGCTGTAAAAAAGAAAGTGAGCAAAAAACGTAATTACGAGTCTGTAAAAAAAGAGTGCAGGACAGGTCGGACGCGGGATAGGCTGTTTACATTCGGGACAGTGCGTCAAAATCTGGAAATGGCTACATTTTCGGCATTTGAGCTCCATAGATAATGGGATTGTGCAGACAGCGCGAGAGAGGAAGTGAGTTGCTCCCTTTGAGCCCCATTACACTGAAAAAAGTGAGCAGCTAGTGGAAATAACACCGCGGTTAGCATGGACGGAGGTGGTGCAGTCACGATGCAGCTCGCGCCATGGCACTGGCGAGACAAGTTTGACGCGCGCAACCCGGAGGAGGCCAACCGCCAGCAGCTTCTTAAGGTGCATTGGCTGTTTTATTTTGTCGCCGAGCTGCTATTCCTTTTGAGCACGTTGCGTGCCCAAGCAGTTCTGCTTTCATATTATTGCAGTAGTTCGTTCTGTTATCAGTCGAGTTAACCGTAATGCGTGTGCTCTGTTGATAGATCGAGAAGCAGATATCGTTCGCCAAGTGGCTCAAGACCAAGCACAAGGAGGAACGGAAGCGCATAGCCGCGATGGCAGCAGCAGCTACCATAAAGCGCGAGGAAGCACAGAAAGAACTCGAAGCGAAAGAAAAAGAGCGCAGAGACAACAAGCGACGCCAGTATGCGGACTCAAAGCAGCGCAGAGAAGAGCAGAAAGCGCGCGAGCTGGCCGACGCGCAGCAGAAACTAGCAGCGAAAGAGAAAGCAAAGCGACTACGAACCAAGCGGGACAAGGTCAAGAATGCGTACACGAGCGTCATGCGCTGTGCGTCAAAGGTAGTCTGCTTTTGTATGTGCCATCCGAGGCTTCTTGATGCTGGCAGTTGCTGATCTATCTTGCATCTTGTGAGCTTAGCCTCAGCCAGAGTCTGAACGTCCTACGTTCAAGGCGTGGATGGCGAGGAAGAAGCGCGAAAACCGCGAGAAGATGAAAACGATCTCCAAGACGCCGAATGCTCACTCGCAACCACCAAGCAAGCTCACTGACAGCGAAAAGGTGTGTCTCCAATGTGATGAATTAGTGAGGCCAGTCGCAATTCTCACGCCACACCACTGTCTCGTTTTGTATCCGGATAGCTGGAGCTCGCTCAACAAGCCTATGACGAGTGGATGGAGCGGAAACAATTAGAGGACCGCGTAAAGCACAAGCTGTCGAAAGAGGAACAGCTGCAGCAGGCGCTGGACGAAAAGCTGCTGCACGTGCAGACGTGGCAGAAGAAGGCGGTCGTCTGCGCCTATTCGCAGAACCGCAGCGAGAAGGAACAGTGGCGCGTCACGACCGCATCGCTGCTCTCATAATTATGCCGTGCGAGGTGTAAAATTATATTGTGAAAATCTTCGATTCGATCCCCTGTGGTGTCTATAGGGACGGCGCTGATGGCGCGGTGCAAAAACATACAAAAACGCACTCTTCTCTCTCTTGTCTATCGAGGCAAAAGCTCCTTGGCCTTCGGTTTGTCTGTCAGCTTGATGATCTGGTAGCTGCCGACACCTCCGACCTGATAGCATTGTCAAGAGAGTAATGCCAAATGTCAATTTCACGTAGCTCTTCATTTCTTTGAAATTTTTTTGATGAAAAATATTGCCCAGACGTACCGCGAGCACCATACCGGCGACTGACTGCGCGGTGACGGCGTTGCCAAAGTAGAAGACGGCGCTGAGGATGATCACGACGCGCTTCATGGTGCTCATGATGGAGAACGTGAGCTCCGAGACCTCGCCCAGCACCAGCGACGAGCAGAAGCTGCCAACAAAATGCATCAGACTGCAGAGCAGCACGGTCACGTAGGGAAAACTGTAGGGAGCACGGTCACTAGCATTGCGTTAGACAAATTCCCAATAATAAACGATTTCGTAAAACACAAAATTAAACAAAAACAAAAAAAGAAATACGTACCTCGGAGATAATTTCGCTGCGTGCGGCGCCGAGTTAAACATCACGAGCGGCGCGTTGATCGCAAATGACAAGAACGCGCTGTAGAAGTGGAGCTGTAAATTGGAGTGAGGTGCATTACGAGAGTACCGTTGTCAGCTCCACATAAAATCCATGTAGCCAGTTAAATATTCACATAATAAAGTGACAAGTCACGTACGTTGATGCTGTCGATCACGATTGCGTTCCGGAGCAAGAATTTGGCGTACATGCTCTGCATGACTCCGATGAGCGCCGACGTGACAGCGAAGATGGCGCCACCGAAGGCGAGGTCCTAACATGACATACAAAGAATCACAAATTAACAAGATGAGAAATTGGTTGCCACATTTGTGAGAAGTCAGTGATGCGCTCTGTACGTACGTTCATGCCCATTTCAGAGACAGATGCGAGCACGACGCCCATAACAATTGGCACGAGCGACATGTACGTCGCGAACGTGAACCTAGAGCGATATACGAGGTAGGCCAGGATCACGTTGAAGAAGGGCTGCGATGCCTACTTTGTTACAAGAGACAGACAATTTTTTAAACATGTGCTCAGCGCCAGCAAGCCACAAATAATAGTAATTTGTTGTAGACGACACGTACTTTACAGGTGTGCGCGATGGCGACCGGGACTGCGTCGTAGCTCCAGTAGGTCAGCACTTTCGCCATCACGGAGCAGAGACTCAGCGGCATAATCCACAAAAGACTGTTCCAAACAGAGAGAGATTTGTTAGAAGCCACTCTGAAAAATACTAGTGACGAGTCAGCTAAGTTCGCACCTCTTGAACGAAATGCTCTGCATGCGCCACCCATTCGTGCTTCCCCGCGTGCTTGGGAATGTCAGCACGATGACTAGCGCCAGAGAATAGTATACACGATACACATAGTCATTTGGTTAGCCAGTCAATCTACATACACATAGGGTTTAACAGTGTGGAGATAGATGGCTCACAGTCGCAGATGACGCTGACGAAGAGGTGAGAGAGCGTGAGCATCTCGGCCGACACGTGGTGCTGCTTGATCAGCACTCTGTTCGTAAACGTCGCCGACGCCGAGAAGCAGTACCACGTCACCAGGTGGATCGCCGTCTGCCATCCCATCCCATACATAACCATAGCAGAGTTCAATATCGGACCCAGCTTGTTTCCACAACGCAATGCCACCACGTACGTACCATCACGGGCTTGCTCAGCCGCGTCTTCTGGTACCCGTGGCCCTTGCGCGGGTAGTAGCCGTTGTCAATGACCGCATTACCGTCACTGACGCCCTTCTCCACGTGCACGTTCATCGCCATTGTGTCTGCGTGCGTAGTCGAAGACGACGAGCTGGAAGAGGGAGGAGAGCCGCGCTTGAGGAGGTTTCCGAAGAGGCCCGAGCCCACGACCAGCGTCTGGAGGGTCTGCGTCGTCTCGCCCACCAACATCACTAAGGAGTCAAGAGACGCTATGTACGCGCGCACACACAGAAGAGTGATAGAGCGAGACGTCTCTGGGGCTGAGCTCTTCGTGCTTGAGGTAGGCGCGAATGCAAGTGCTTTCTTGATGGCGTAATGCTACTTTTAGAAGGTCTGAAGTGCCCAGTTTTCTCCGATTAGTGGCCCCTATGGAAGTGAATCAGCAACAAGATTCACGACCAAAGAATAAGGGAAGTGTAAATTGTAACCGACTAAATATCCGGAGGTGCACATATCGTATACTGGTATATGTATAGCATAGGTCGGGTGCCAAACTTATTTTTTATTGATTCGGTAATCAATAACCAGCTATACAGCAATAGACACAATGTGTATAATATCATTCGGTTACAGTATCCAGTATCAAGAATAGGGAGCTTTAGTGGCACTTTGTGGTTTGCACTCTGGAATTGTAATCTTCGTTTAGTGAACTGAATCAGTTTGTGAACGAAGATAACCAATAAATCTGGCGCGCCAAAACATTCAGCAAACAGACAGACAGGACCTTCAATCAAACTTATCTTCGTTTTAAGCTGCGATTGGCTGAATTGTGTGGTGGCGCTTATAGGCTCAAAATAGAACGACGAAATCCAGCGAGCGCACAAACGGTCAAAAGCAAGCGAGTGCACACAGGTAAGATTTCACCAGAGCACGTGGCTGTGTATGCGTATATGAGTCTCCGTTCTCACCATATCTTGCGACTCCTCTATACTTACTCCTGATCAGGTTCCGGAAAGGCAGAATATCCACCACGCCGCCCAAGCTCACATGGTGGTCGAACTCATGCCTGCGGCGACAGCGTCCGTGGTGGGCGTGCTCGTAGTTGTGCGGCTGTTATCGAGCTTGTAGCCGTGCGGGACTACAAGTTCGTAATCATGACCACGTCCGAACACCCATGGTGGTCGTGATCGCTAATGACTGTAACATGGTAATACATTTTCTCTGCTTATTCTGATTATCTGGGCGTCTGTTGACTATGGCTATGCTTGTATGTATGGAATCGTAATGTGCAAATATAGGTCCTGCCATGGTGTTCATTGCGGCGACGGTGCTGGAAGTGTGATATCTAGTGCAGCGTGTGCTCGAGATGCAGTTTAGAAGCAGTTGCAATCGAAACTTATCGTTTTCAGGTACTGATCTTCATGCTCTCAGAACACCAGACTTGTGTCCGGTGTACTATCGTTTGCGTGTTGTCAGATCTGATGTCTGTGGTTTGCTGTTCTTTTTCAGGAAGTGCAAGAGGACCTTTTCGGCTTGAACGACGAGTCTTCTGACAGAAGCAGACCGCTTCTTCTCTCGGTTTCGTTCGTCCCTGCTTGCTGACGACTAACCGAGTGCCAGTTTACGAACTCACTGATTACGTGAACCACACCCATGCTGTCTTTCTGAGATCGATTGTCAGGATTGAACGGAACCGACGCGAGGTCTTCAACAATATACTGGTAGAGCAAATCGGCCAGCATTTTTCCAGTGAGCGCTAGGAGATCATGAGGCCAACGACGAGGTGGAGAAAGCGCAGCTGCAGCGTGTGTCTGACTCAACTCTAGTGACGTTGGTGCTGGAGTCGTGTGTGTCGGATCTGGGACAGTGTGTGCTAGATCTGGAGCGGCCAAGTTGGTAGTCAACGACAATGTACTGAGCATCTGGATGATCAAAACCTGCTGGGTAATCTCCTGTTGCTGGCGAGCGACCTGCTCTAGCGAGGTCTGCATGTCGCGCTGCTGCATTTGAAGTTCGCGCTGCTGAGTGGCAATGTGTTGGTGTGCAATCTGCAAGCGCTGCAGGTTCTTGGAGAACGGCCTTGCGTCGACAAAGTGCTCAGCTTGCTCTTCAAGTGTCAAAGTAGATTTCAGCACTCTAATCAGTAATAATGGAGAGTTCTCCATCAGAAACGTCCTTCAGATTTTATTGCCCCACTCAGTCAGATCACTGTGCAATACTGGTCGCGGCGTCAGCGATGCTCCAACGCGCAGCAATTCGGTGTGGATAGCGTGGAATGGGAGCATTTAATGAGTTTTACCGTAGTACATCAGCAGCGACACTGTCAACGAATCAGTAAACCCTTTCGTCTGGAGTCTTGAGAAGTGAACTTCTCTCAAGCGCTTCGCAAGTTGCTGGACTCGGTGGTTTGTTGCAGCAGGCTCTTGGCGAAAGCAGTTAAGTGATGGTGGCGAGCAGCTTCTTTTGGGTCTTTCCAGCCGCCGATGACTTTCGCAATTACCTGATCTCTGGCTGAAGTTGGCGAGATGTACCCCAGCAGAGTGGCGAAGCCATCAAAGCTCCACAAGCCACGATGAGCAAGATCCGCGAGATTGATATTGGGATGTAAACTGGCGTGTGCAGCACCACCTCGACGAGGTGAGTGCGACTGCTAGTTCTTCGTCATAGCTGACTCCGGGTCGTGCTTGTATATAGACTTAAGAAGGCAGTTTATGTAGGCAGCGATGCGAGTTTCGTGTATGCTCTCCACGATCTGGGAGAACACTTGATTCGACGCGTTGTACGGATCTGGGATCAGCTTGCAGGCACGAGCATGGAATGTATCTATGGGCCAGTAATCTGGGGAACAGAAGATAGAAAAGACTTGCTGCTGGTGCACTTTTAATCTAACACAAAGTAATGAAAATAATAGTAATGATGATATTCTCAGAGTAGAAAACGACATTTTTGTATCGCTTACCGAGTCAAATCGACCAGAATGTAGCCATTTTGCCAATGCAGATCGTCGTAGGTGGTTGACCCGAAGTCGGAGCTGCGTCCGATCGAAAGTCATTACTGATTCAGCAGTGTACGGTGTTTGAGAGCTTTACGGTCGTTTTGGACAAACAGAATCTTTGCAAATGCGACCAGGTTGCTGAGGGTCATGGGCGGCGCATGGCCTTTGAGCCTCTTTCCCGTTCGGATTAAGCGACACGATGCATCGCAGCAGGCTTGGACATCGACACCAAAATCTTGGTAGTGCCTGCTGAAAAACAACCGAGGGCCAAGCCCGCCCGTATCTGTCTTGCTCAGCGCTTTATGCGGCATAGCCAGCCGTCGACACACCCGAGAGCACCGTTGATCGCACCATGATCGCTAAGTGCACTGAAATGACTGCGTCGACGATGGCAGACTCGGTGGACGGAAATGGTATCGATAACAGTGGGTCTTGGCACAAGACGATTGCGTTGCAGCAGAGCCACATCACTTGGTAAAACGACGCGCTTGAAGTCCCAGTGTTGCGCCGAATGTCATGGTGCGAGCCTCCACTAAGGTAGCGAATAGTTGCTTACATGATCAGAGTGGGGGTGATTTGCTGACGATAGTTGGTTGGGAGGCAGGCGCTAATAAGGACAAGTAACTTCTCGAACGAGCGTGCTTGCATGCGATAGCAGCGTTCAAAGTGGCTCTCTCGGGACAGCACTGATGACTCTCTGTTCCACTGCAACTTCGAGCGCTTGGTCTTCTTGTTCTTTTGGGGCGAGGATCCGTACTCTCGTGGTCGAAGAGCATCATCGCCAGCACCGCAAGTCGTTGTTGAGCCATGGTGTCAGTTTTCTTGTGACAAACTTCCACATCCTTCCAACTTGATGCGCAGAAGTCACCTATCGTTAAAATAATGTGGCGCACAACCCCCTAGAAAACACAATTAAACTGTTTGTATCGGTGCAGAAAAACACCAAGCCAAAAATAACGTAACCCATTACTGGCAACTAAACACCAATGCGCTGATAAGAACCACCCTTCGTGGTTTTTATCAGCGCATTGGTTCAGTTAGTTTCCCGGTTTTCCCTTTGGGTAACAATATGTTGTTCGTTTGCATGCCGTTGGGCCAGCAAAAGAAACATGAGCTCCCCTCCGTCACATAAAATTAAATCGCCCACAAGAATGGACGTTGCCACCACGTCCTCCGCAGCAACGCCTCTCACGAACGGCCACTTGTCACCAACAGATGCAGTGCAGCTCAAGCCCCAGAGCTCCACTCACGAGAGCAGCAACGACGCCAACAGAGAACAACTGCCGCTTGTGCCCGTCACACTGCCACCGGCCCCAGCGCCGTCGTCGTCTTGCACAATGAAGCGCATCCTCGTGGCCGGCGGCGCGGGATTCATCGGCACGCACCTGTGCACGAAGTTGCTGGAGCAGGGCCACGAGGTCCTCTGCCTCGACAACCTCTTCACGAGCCAGAAGGTAAACGTGCTGCAACTGCAGCGCAAGTACACGAACTTTGAGTTTGTGCGCCACGACATCACGCAGCCGTACTGGTGCGAAGTGGACGAGGTCTACAACCTCGCGTGCCCGGCGTCGCCCGTGCACTACCAGTACAACGCGATCAAGACGACCAAGGTGTCTTTCCTGGGTGCGCTCCACCTGCTCGGGCTCGCGAAGCGCATCAAGGCGCGCATCTTCCAGGCGTCCACGAGCGAGGTGTACGGTGATCCGGAGGTCTCACCGCAGCGCGAGGAGTACCACGGCAGCGTCAACTGCACAGGCGTGCGCGCGTGCTATGATGAGGGCAAGCGCGTGGCCGAGACGCTCTTCTTCGAGTACCACCGCACCCACGGCGTGGACATCCGCGTGGCGCGCATCTTCAACACGTACGGCCCTGGCATGCACCCGTACGACGGCCGCGTGGTGAGCAACTTTATCATGCAGGCGCTCGCCGACGAGGACATCACGATCTACGGCGCCGGCTTGCAGACGCGCTCGTTCTGCTACGTGGACGACCTCGTTGACGCCATCGTGCGCTTCATGGACTGCACCACAACCGTCGGACCGCTTAACCTTGGCAACCCGCACGAGATGACGGTGCTCGAGCTCGCGCACATGGTCATCCGGCTCACGGGCTCCAAGAGCCAGCTTGTGTTCCACAGCCTGCCCAACAACGACCCAAAGCTGCGCCAGCCCGACATCTCGCTCGCAAAGTACGTTCTTCTGTTTTGGGTTTGGTACTTGTTTGCTTGTTTGTTGTTGATACTTGTTTGCTTGCTTGTTATTTATTTGCTTATTTGTTGTTTGCTTGTTGCAGGACGCACTTGGACTGGACGCCGCACGTGGACATCGAAGACGGGCTCATGCGCACGATCGCGTACTTTCGCGCACTAGACCTGTCCAAGTACAAGCGCCCGACCAACCACACGGCGCACCGAAGTAGCGACCTCGTCAACCAGTCTCATTGAGACACACAAGTTGCTTTGACGCTGCTAACACACTCACCCTCAACAATAAATTACATTTTTGTACCAGCAGCTAATTAGCACTCAATAAGTATGAAAATCAAGTCTCGTTCTTCCAACACATATATTCCCCAACTTTTACGTTGCGTCCGTCTGGCTACTGTTTTCTCCTATTTGCTTCTTGTTACTGCTACTGCTGGACCGCCCCAGAGCCATCAGATTCTTTTTTTTCTCCTTCCCTCTCTTCAAACGTGCGGCCCAGGCTTTCCAAATTCCCCCACGTGCAAATGTGGATTACGCTGCTGCTGTTGCTAACTACCTGTTGTGTTTCTTCGTCTTGCTTGTTTGTTTGTTTGCTTGCTTGCCTGTTTGCTTGCTTGTTTGTGTTGCTGCTGCTTGTTGAGCGGACAGCGGTCGACCAATTATGCGCCGTAGTGATCTAAGTGCTCTCCTCGCGTCTCTGCCTCCTCTTCTTTGCGCCTGCGCTCCTTTCGGATAGCTTCGACACCCTCGCCCTCGCCAGACTTCGCAGCTGGGAACTTGACGACGATCGCGCTCATGTTGTCGCGACTTGCAAACACAAAACAAGCACACAGTAACAATAACAGTGTTGTCAATTGATTGTTTGATCCACACAAGCACTGCATTGTAACAAACACAATAATATCCGATAAATGGCATACCTTCCTTCCTGCAGACAGTGGTCGAGGATCTCTTCGGCAATGAGCCCGAGGTCCTTCTCGCCGTTCTGCATGAGCCCGCGCACAAACTCGCAGATGGCGTCGTTCGACATCACGTCCCAGATGCCGTCGCACGCGAGCACGAGGAACTCCTCCGTGCCGTCGATCTTCTCGATCTTGATCTCCGGCTCGGCCGACACCTGCTGCTCCTCGGCTGGCAGGTCCGGGCGCTGCTTATATGTAAAGTCGCCTAATGCGCGCGAGACCTGATAAATAATAAGATGCACAAGAGTAAAAGAATTATATCATCGTCAGCAATAAGATTCAAACATACACACGTACAACAAAACAATATATCCAGCTTTAAACAATAAGATCCTTACCGCAAGGTCGCCGTTCACGCGGTTGCCGCGCACCATGCCGCCTGCCTTTTCAATGCGTTTACGCTCGCCTTCCTATAAATCACACACGTATAATTAATTATTCAAACGAGGTCAGTTTAGTAAATACTTGCCATTGGATAGACGCAAAAAAGAAGATCTCTCAACGTACGTTCATGGGCTTGTGGTCGAACGACATGGGGATCGTCGTGCCGTTCTTGCCAAGCACGCTTCGCGAGTCGCCTGTTGACACCCACAAGCACAGCAGACACACACACAGGTCAGATGGGTACAAACGACACAAACGGTATATATCACACGCACGCACCAGAGTTGGCGACGATGATGTGCGTCGGCGTGAGAAATGCGGCGATGGCCGTGCAGCCGCTCTGGTCCGAGCCAGATTCCACCTCGGGCTGCGAACGGATCTCCGCGTCGAGCCCCATGAAGGCCTCCGTGAGCGCCACGCCGATCTCCTCGGGGCTCGGCGTCTTGGTCGCAAAGTACCCGTGCTTCTCAAACGCGTCGGCGATGAACTCGATCAGGAGCTGCTCGGCGATGAGCGCGGCGAGGCGGCCGCCGTGGCCGTCGCAGACCGCGAAGAGCGACGTGCCCGCAGGGAGGCGCTCGTGTTTGAGTTCGGCGATGTGCGAGTCCTCCATGCTCGTGCGCCAGCCTTGCATGGCCGAGAGCCCGAACGGGAGGCTGCCGTCGGCTTTCGCGCCGGTCTTGGTCTCCTTATCGACAATGGGCGTCGTGAGGAAGTTGCCCATGGCGACGGAGAGGTACGCGGGTAGGCGGTGGGGGCTGGTGGGCGGAGGGAGGCGCTTCTGGAACTTGCTGCGACGGCGATGCTGTTGTTGCGGCTGCTGCGGTGGGTCGGAGCTGCTGGGCGACTGATTTCTTCTTGTGACTGTGTTCTGCAGGCCGCTCATGAAGAATTTGAAAGGGGAGAAGAGGGAGCTTTTGGGTTCGCTCCTGTAATTGCATATTGTTCTAAAAGAAAATATGCGTTTGGAAAAGTATATAGGAAAAGAGAGGTCGATAACAGTGTAAATCAAAGAACACGTAGAGGAGTGAGTGCATCAGATATGCAATTTCAGAATATGATACGAGTGTATGCCACACTGATGTTCCGAATTTGGATCAGCAAAACCACCAAGCAAATTTTGAAAGGTTTTCCTTCAAATGATCTTGCCTCTTTCTATTGCAGTATCAGTCTCAATACGATTCTTCATCTCGTCCGAGCCTCAAACGCACTGGATGCATTCCGCGAGCATGATGCAACAATTGGCGTCCTGTGGCTCGCACATTCGCACGCCACAAGTCGAGATGGCGTTCGCAATTCAGGGCATGCCATGCATATACTAGATGTATAGTTGAGCAAAATAAAAATAAAATGCCATTAAAAAAGAGAGCTCTGTCACATGCTTCTGCACCTTGGTTCTCTGTCTGTCTGTCGGTCGCTTGCTTGGTCTAGTGAGAGCGGATCGTGAAGTAGAGCAGCACGAAGACGAAGACGACGAAGGCGATGAGGTAGAGCATGTGTTTGCTGCCGCCCTGGTCCATCATCGCGCCCAGTCGTTTCATCGTACCGCCTAATAAACCCTCCGTGTTGTCAAAGTCTTTGCCCTGATAGTGACAGCAAACGTAAATAAAGAATAATATAGCATAGCGCATGTCAGTCTATTATACTGTACACCACAAACAGGTCCCATTGCATCGTCAATAGAGGAATGCGTACCATGCCGTCGAGGTATCGGTTCTGGTCAACGACTTCCGAGTGGATGCTCGTAGAGAGCTGTGGTGATCGTGGTGATGACAGCAATCACACATCCTCGTTAGAGCCACAAATACTAGGATGCCGCACGGCATTTAACACACACGAGTCCGAATTCATGAAGGCTCAGTACCTGCTTCAATTGGCTGATCTGCAGCGACAAGTGGCTGATCTGCTCATCGTTCTGCTCTTCCAGCAGCTTCTTCGCCTGTTCACCATTGTTCACGTTGTCGCCGCCCATCTGCACCACCACACAACGCAATATATTAATTATCAGCATCTTCGAGGCTTCCGTGCTCCGCAGCAGGTCTCAAGGACCCAACAGGCAGAGAGAGCGAGAGAGAGAGCGACAGAAAGGACTCACCGACGCCCCAGCGAAGAGCGAGTCGCGCGCGTTCGACGTGCGGCTGTTGTTCATTCGGTTGTACATGAACGACGCGCTCTGGTTCTTGTCTTGAAGTCTTCTTGTCTTCTTGGCTCTGATGCAGGCTTGGTCGCTTCCTGCTTTTTCGTGCTGAATTGCTATTTCGAGCTGAAAAAATGTCCAAAAATTGACACAACATACTTTTATCCAATCAACACGATCCACGATATATATAATCAACCAATCACAAAATGCCAAATCGCAGAAAGTAATAACGTGCGCCACATCATTTCACTGATTGCAAATATAATGTGGTGCACACTAACTAGCAGGAATATCTGAAATGGCTTCATTTTTTCTTCAACGCGACGCCTCTTCCTCATGGACCTGCTGAGCAAGTGGAAGCAGCACAGTCCGCTCCATGGCGACGTAGACCTGGAGATGCTCGGGCCGGACCTGCTCGCGAGCCGCCACCACGGACTCATGACCGAGCACCCGGAGGGCAACCGCAAGAACACCAAGACGCTGGTACAGCACCAGCCGCAGCAGTGTGAGCAGCTCATTTGGCCAAATAACTCAATAATTACATATTTGTGTGTCTTATGATAAATGCTGCAGGTGCTGCTGATCAACGAGAAGGGCGACGTGTCGCTGGAGGAAATACGCCGCTCCGACATCCTCAAGATGACGCACGAGGCAGCGAGTGCAGGGCATCCAGTCACACCACTCTGTCCTGAAGACAGCACCAATCTCAGTAGTAAAGCAAGCGTGACGCGGCAGCCTGAAGTGCCTTCTCCCAAGCGAGAGGGCCGCCGCTCATTCTCTACAGCTCACGTATCTGCTTCGAGTGCTCCGGTACGTGTCCAATAGCTGGAAATAATATTGGGTCTTAAAGCTATGCTATGCGGTGCTGACTTATTATTCTGGTTGTTTGTAGGCTGTGCACATGCGAGATCTGCGGAAGCTCGATACGAATTTCTCCGAGACCAACGAGCCGTACATCACTGTGCGCAAGCAGGCGATCCTCATCAACGCTGGTAAAAAAATCACCCCATAACTTATGTTAAAAGTGATGAGCTCGTGGTATTAACTAAATATTACTCCGGAGTATTTTTTTAGACCCGTTGCGCACGATCATCATGCGGAATAGGTGCATTGTGTTCATTCCTGACGGCACCGACAGCCTCATTTCGATCCTCAAGGACAAGTTTCGCGAGCTCCTGGTCGAGAAAGAGTCCGAGGTCACGCCCTTCGAGTTCAGGTGCAAATATATCGTTATTATTCCCTCGGCTATACAGGAAAGGAAGCATCTGGTCTAACGGGGTATATATATTTGATAAATGCAGAGCGCTTGAAGCCATTCTCTTCACGCTGTGCAAGTACGTGCCTCAGTTTTTTTATTAAATATCCTGCTCGGCATTTATTCTAGCTAATAATTAAATTATATCCGTGCAGACTCTTATTTGCAGATTGCAAGAGCACGTTTCCGACAATTATGACGACGCTCGAGAGGCTCGCGAACACGCAAATCATGTCGGGAGAACTGGAAACGCTGCGCAGTCTCAAGAACACGATCAATGACTTTGGCTCGCAGGTTGTATTACAATTTCTAATTACACATTGACAAGCTGATTGGGTTTATTTTCTGATTAAAATTGTTCTTTTATTTATTGCCAGGTCGAAGGGATCCGCCGAGCGCTCATGAGCATTCTCGACAACGAAGAAGACCTGCGTCTGCTGTATTTGACCTCGGTACGAGCCTAGTGGACGTGTGATAGCTGATTGACAATCAAATAATGTATGCTTGCTAATTACCTGTGTGTCATATGGCAAAAGCTTTATAGTTGTCCAGAGACAATATGCGGCGCCGCGACGTTCGACCCCGAGGTCGCTGAAGTGATCCTGGAATCGTACTTCCAGGAGATCCAGACGATCCGCACCAAGGTCAAGCTGCTCGAACACCGCATCCAGAACACGGAGAGCCTCGTGATGCTCAAGCTCGACGCGACGCGGAACCATCTGCTCGCGGTCGACGTGGTCTTCGGGCTCATCACCGTGAGCCTCACTCTCGGCATGTACATCACGGCGGGCTTTGGCATGAACCTACGCTCCGGTCTGGAGGAGTCAACTGGTGTATTTGCTGGCGTGTTCTTTGGCGCATTGTCGCTCTGCGCACTGATCGTGCTCGCGGGCGTCCTGTATTTCCGCAAGCATGGCGTGCTGAGTCTCTAAGTGAAGCCAAGAAGAGTGGAGAAACTTCAACGACCATCACTCACCGGTATGGCCCTTCTAGTTGTAAAAAGAACTTAATAGCAAGCAACACGGTCAGTTCTGGTACAGTATTGATTGTATCATACTAGTTCTCTACCTGATGAAAACGAGTCGGCGATGCGTATATTATTTACTATTGTCCCGGCCAGATGAGAACAGACCGGGAGTTCCCGCCTGTTACTCAAAAACCACGGGGAAAGCCCGGACGTTCTTTATACATAAGGGGTAAAAGATGGCAAAGATTCCGAATTTGACGTCTATTGTGTATAAATCG